>WYDI02040081.1:19924-44837 GCA_009867235.2 Psittacus erithacus
AGAGCCTTGGGTGACATGGTTTAGTGTGAGGTGTCCCTGCCCATGGCAGGGGGGTTGGAACTTGATGATCTTAAGGTTCTTTCCAACCTTAACTGTTCTATGATTCTGTGACTGCTATTGTAGCTGTTTGTACTGGGTGGCCGCCTCTCTTTACTTCATCTTTGGAACCAGCCACAGTTGCTAGATCTGCCACTTCGCACAGAGTTTTTTTTATTATGTAAAGGTTCAGGTTCAGTACGGGCTGTTGGTAGAAACACCTCTGTATTGGTACATTTTTGAATCAGGATTAAAAAAAAGCTCCCAAATGTAGGTTTTAGCAAACGTACTCAAATATATCTTGCTATTCAGCTTTTCTTGTGCATGAGACCCCATCTAGAGTATTGTGTTCAGCTCTGGGGTCCCCAACATGAGTGGGATATGGAGGTATTGGAGGATGTCCAGAGGAGGCCACAGAGATCATCAGGGGACTGGAGCACCTCTGCTATGAAGGCAGACTGAGAGAGCTGGGGTTATTCAGCCTGGAGAAGAGACTGCTCCAGGGAGACCTTAGAGCAGCCTCCCAGTACCTGAAGGGGCCTATAGGAAATCTGAAGAGGGACTTTTTACAAGGGCTTGTAGCAACAGGACAATGGGGAATGGCTTTAAACTGACAGAGGAGAGATTTAGGTTAGACATTAGGAAGAAGTTCTTCACTGTGAGGGTGGCGAGGCAACAGAACAGATTGCCCAGAGAAGCTGCAGATGCCTCATCCCTGGCAGTGTTCAAGGCCAGGCTGGACTGAGCTTTGAGCAGCCTGGTCTAGTGGAAGGTGTCCCTGCCCATGGCAGGGGGTGGAACTAGATGATCTTTAAGGTCCCTTCCAACGCAAACCAGTCTGTGATTTTATGTGTCTGTTACATTTTCTGTTGAGGAATATGTGATTCAGAAATACTGTATGAAATATCTATGCTTGCAATAAAAACTGAGAACTATAGGGTATACCTGAGATAGCGATAGCTTTCCTGAACTGTGCCCCAAACTCAGGAGAGACTGGGGCACTGTTTTATTAGTCTGAAGAGCACCCTTGTTCCTTCAGCTTTTTGTCATAGTGATTTAGGTCGTGGCAGGGTTGAGATGCTCCTGCTGCCATTCATGCAGTGGTAGTGGTTACTGTAAACCACTGATCCGTTACTGACTCAATGGTGAAAAGTTGCTTTAATTGTCTCCCTTTTCAAGGTTAAAATAGACTCTGGCATATGCTGGTACCTGGATTCCTGTCTTTCTAATGGACGGTATGGAACGTTGGTCTCTGTCTCACCGAAGCTGCAGTTTAAACTGATGTGCTGATATTTCCACTGTTTTCCTGTGACTGCTGCCAAAGAAGTTAAACTGCATAGTAGTTCTTGCCTGCTGGGATTACTCACCTTAACACAAATATTTTGTCTTTCAAACAAACTTTTTTTGAAATGCTTTGCAGGGGGGTATTTTCTTCTTGTGTATTAGTGTGACACTGGCACAATATGCAGGTGGGGGGCATTTCATTCTTACCATAATTTAGTCAGTAAAAGTAACTGTAGTAATACTGCTTGTTTAGAATCATAGAACATGGCGAGTTGGAAGAGACCAATTATGAGAACACTGGAAAGATATCAGCACAATATCAGATGTATTTCTGAGATGGACTGTGTTTATTTCATGACTTGCAAGATGCTTGACAGGGCGGAGAGTTGACAGATTTTGCCATGCCTTAGGACAGTGACATCTTTTTCCCAAATGGAGACGTTGAAACAGTAGCTTTAAAGGGGAAACTCCAGCTATTTATTTTTTCCCCTGCAGAAATGCAAACATTGGTTTATATATAAACTTAAAGTGAAAAATGAAGGATCTAGCGCTATGTTCAATCTGGGTAGCAATGTATCTCTTGCTGAGCTTTACTGAAATGACAGCAGTAGCTTTTTGCTTAGCTGCACAGCAGAGCAAAACAGAGCTGACTGTCCAGCAGTTATCCTTCAGACATGTCTAAATTTTTCAGTCTATTTATGAGTATCAACAAACACTTTGTGCATACTTTTGCTGTGCGTTGAATGCTTCTATTTTCCTTTAATTTAGCTTAAAACTAGTAATGGAATTCCTGAGGTTTTGAAAGGAATAGCTCTTGGCAAGCCTACAGTTTTGAACCCAAAGGCAAATTAAGATACCAAGCAAATACAGGGAGGGCTACTTCTTCAGGAAAGTGTATTAAGATTCTTCTGACATCTTAGAGTTTGTTGTACTGATGTTTTTTAAAAAACAGAACTCTTTGAATTACTCCTTAAAGCAAACTTTTTGTTATTTTTCTTTCAAAAAAATTCCTGGAACACAAGGTAGCTGTTTTGGTTTTTTCCCCTTCATGTGACTCAACAACTTTAGCCCTTTCAGCCAGCCATTAGAAGTAGAGGGTGCAATACTCCTTTCCTTGTAGCTGTCTGTATTTTTCAGTAACTCAGGCACTGTTTGAAATGTGTCATTGTAGTTTAAATGAAATATGCTCTTGCTTACTTAATCACCACAATAATTGTAATTGAAAGTGGTTGTTACGCGTTTGTCAGGTGATGCCATAACGCAATCAAAAATTTATTTACATTTTTAAAGTCTAGCTGTGCTTTTTGTAAGGCATATCACTAAGTTGCTTTAGTTTTGTGAGAATAAGAGATAGGACATAGCGAAGCTTGCCTGTCCATCACAGCCTTGTCCGTCTTTGGCATCTGTGGTACTGCTTGCTGCAAGAATCTTCTTTTGTAACTTCTTCCCACTAATCCTGAGCTGTTCAGCCTTCATAGAAATCTGGCATGCTATCTCCTTTATTCAGGTTTCTGCATTTCTTCATGGAGTTTCGTGGCTCTATGTGCCTTTATTCAGTCCTTGCAATGTTTTTTATTATCAAAAGCATTTTGAATGTCTGGGAGCTCATTATCATCTCTCAAACTTAAATCATTTGCTTGCCATTTGCAATGCTGCTGACAGTGATATAATCCTCTCTTGCCTAGGGCAGTTGTTTGGGAGTAGCCCTCTTTTTTCCCTTGAATCTGCAGTCATGTTTTATTCATACCCTCCTTCTTCCCTGTCCAAACAACATTTTCAAGACCACGTTTTCTTTTTCTCTGTAAGTGAAGCTGAGGCCTGTATCTGGAGTACTTCAAGTACCTCCTCCCTCTTCTGCTGATATTCCTGTCTCTGCAATCTGTTTAAAATACAGCCGGTACCATGTTTCAGTAGTCTGACTGCTATCTAAAGCTCATTGTCTTTGAATTCAAAGACCTGCATCTCATCATCTTACATTTCTGCATCATATTCTTTCCCCCTGCTACTCTGGGCATTCAGATCTGTATTTGATCCCTTTCTCCTCCCCCCATATCTTTACTTACATTTCATGTCATATTCTTCGCTTTGATTTAGGAAACTTGAGTATAATTGTATGTTAAATATGTTAATGATACTACAAGAGAAAATCACTGCAACTCTGGCTTTTCTTCATGGGTATTACAGTGTCCTGTTCTGTCTCTGCTTATACAGATGAAGTACTTTTTGATCTACCAAAACTGACAGGGATGCATGTTACCTTTGGATCTTTCCTTGCAGAGACCTGTGAAATATACATTGTCATAAATCTTCCAGGCTGGTTCACTTGTCCTATGACTATACTTCTTACTCTGGAGTAAGCAAAGAGCAATGGTGGTATGCTTTAAACTCTGTGAGAGTAGAGTGTCAGATTTTGTGGACTTTTATTATCATATGTGATTTCAGCAAGTATTTTTTTCTGCACTTGGCGGTTTCTTTAGTGAGGCAAATCAGATGTAATCTGCAGCTTTTATTTAAATGAAGTAAATTGAAGTAAACTGGCACTAAAAGTAGTATTAAGTGCCATGTCCTGTACTTGACTTATTGCAGAATGAAAGCTAATATTAGCAGAGGTAATACTTTTTTTTTTTTTTCTCTTTAAATAAGGAAAGCCAAGTGGCTCTTAAATATTTTTTTTTTTTCATGTCTCATGAAACTTTAGGTCACAAGGTTTTGGTGGCTTGTGTTTTGAATGCTTTTGGCTGGTTGTACAATGAAAAAGTAAAACAATTATAATAGCTAAAATAATTAACATATGGCTTGCTGTGCCTGTCACTAGAAATGTTTTAGGATAGCACAGTTAAATCATCCTGAATCTCTTCTGGGTCATGGCAGCGTGCCTTGTGTTTCAGTCCCTCAAAATCTACTTTCATGCCTTGAATTTGAGAGTGCACTGTATGTGTAACTCAGGAATTTGTATTGCCATAAATGTTAAAGGACAAGAGCAGAGGTAATTTTGGTGCTGGTTCTCTAAGGTGTACAGATGTTAATGCTAATGTAAGCTGGATGTTTCATGTAGGTCTGTACCATATTTGTGCAGCTAAACTGGAAGTAGTCTTAAATTCTTAAATAATTGGCCCTTACTTTAAGGTTCCTAAAAGCATTAAATTAGCAATGCTTGGATGCTCTGTGTGAATGTGAATGCTTTCTTTCTGATAGGTGTCTCTTTCTTAATTTGCTGTTTAAGTTCTAAATGGTGGTATTCAGTTCTTGAGAGAGCTTCCTCTGCACTTGCAGTTTTGCTAGGAAGAATATTATGTTAATCTTTGCTATTAGAAAGCATTTGTTTAAGACTTTTTGGATCTTAAAAAGTAATGAACAAGCTAATATTAAACACAATATTATCCAATAAATTGCTCTCCAAACTTGAACTTTGTGGTATTCGTTTAGTAATATTATAATAACATTGTTGTGCCTATATTTAGAGAAATTCTGAGTAATACATGCCAGTTGGTCAGTCCTGCAACCCCAGAGAGTGCTTCATTCCTAAAAATTGCTGGACTAGAAAAGAATGTATACAGGAGGGGAAAAAGGGAATGTACTACGTAGGCTTCAGACAAGCTGTTTTCTTTTTTTAATTTTTTCTTCCTCTTCCTCCTTATTTTTGTAGACAGGTAGATGGGTGAACCTTCCTTACCCAGTGCTTACATCCTATCTCCCCAGGTTCCAGAACTTTTTCTGGTAACAGAGGTGAGGAGAGCATTTCCAGCTTGTCCTCTGGGTCTTTAGACCTAGAGCAGTGAGTGTTTTGTCTCAGTGGTACAACATACACCAGAAACTTAGATAAGCTGCTAGTTTCTGTAAGACTCTTTGGATATAAGTGTATATTATGACTATTATTTTAAGATACTTACGGCCACTTTGGATCTTGAAATATTTTTACTCGTAAAGGGCAGCAAAGTGCCCTTCAAAATCTAAAGTTCAAGTTATTTGTCTTGGATTTTCTGTGCTTACAGTGAATGTGGATCATCTGACCTTCACAAATGTGTTTTCTTTTACTATGACTTTAGTTTGTATGTCTCATTAAGTTTGCTTAAGAAATATTTATTTCTTTCTGCTTCAGGGTTCCTTGTTCTGTTAAGGCTCTGCAAACTGGTCCCATAGAGCATCATTTATGTCTGCTAAATTAACGTCTCTTACAGAGTTTGTCTTTCTTATGTCAGTTGTAATATAGGACTATATTTGTTAAATGGATGTAAATAATTTTAAATGGTGTGTTTTTTAAATAGTTTCATATCAAAGTAAAAATCTGTTTAACATTGTCAGTAATGTGATATTAAAAAGTAAACTACCTCTCTGAAGGTTTGCTTGTGCCAATACTGTATCAGTTTAGTTATTAGTTTCTGTGAATTTTTCACTGCTCATGTCAAAAGAAATCAATTACACTTACTGATACTTAAGCCTATCCCCTGTCCTGTCCCTCTCCTCCAAGGACATAAGCACCTCCATTTTACCCTGGGGCTCAGCCTAAGGCAAGTTGTGAAGATTTGTGTCCAGGTTTAAACACTTGTGAAGTGTTAAGGCTCCCAGGTACAAGTGTAAAAAAAATTAATTAGTAAGCAGTTAAATGAAGTTTTATGTTCACACCTCACCTCTGATAGCTTCCTATACTCTTATATACGGCTAAGTAAGTTGGAGCACAATTTTGAGCAGCTCTTTATTTATGTCCTGATTCATGTAAGATTTTGCATGGTGTTTTGACTTCTCATTGAACTACAGGTTGCAAAACTTAGTGAGATATGTAGGAAAAGTAGAGATTAATTTAAGCATATGCTGTTAGTTTGGAGTTTAAGCTCTCTTTGGGAAGGATGGCTTCTTTGTAGCTTGGAGTAGGAAGATGTCTGAAGAGGAGGAAACCTGTTCAGCTGAGGTGTTGGGGAAAGGCTGAAATACTTAATTGTAAGTAGTTTACTCTAGGGAAAGCTCTTAATAGCATGATTAAATGTTGACTACCATGAGATATTTTATGCTAATAAGTAGAGTGGTATTAACCAGTTGTTATGTGATATGCCAAACTGCTGTCCCACTCATGATGAGATGACTTGATTGCAGTGGTACTGTTAGATTGATTGTATTACTGACTTAAAAGGTGAGCACTGCATTCAGGGTGGTGCACTGGATTATTACAAAGTGCTCTATCATAAGCGTAAGTGTTCAAGTTGTACGTGAAATATGTAGATGTAGGCTTTTGAACAAAGAAAGTTAAGTATTTGTTTCAATGTTACACATTAAGTAGCTAATTATTTTGAAATTCTGACAGTTTTTATGAGCTGCTGGGCTCAGCATATTTTAAAGTGCGCGTTACATACAGGTCTAGATTTCTTTTAAAGAAAATAAACATATTTGAAATAAGACCTGTTTTCTAATCCTGCTGTCAGATGTAAAAATGTCTAGAATAGGCAGATTGTATTTCTTCATGTTGCTTTCCAATGCAGTGCCTCACAAAACAGTGTGTGGCCTGAATGTGTGTGGGTTGGTTTTTTTTTTTAATGGAGTTATGCAATTTAACATAGCTTTTATTGTTGATTAATAGCTAAAATTTTTGGGTGGGGGTAGGATGGGGAAGGGAGGACTAGTGTTCATTCTTTTAGAGAAAGAAAATTTTAAGCTGTCTTCCATCACTTGGGTGCTTTCAGCTTTATGTTCTGCTTTGTCATTAGTCTATAGAAATGCTGGCATTCAGCTTGTCAAGAATTGGACATAACCCAGAAGCTGAAAAGAATGCAAACTCTTGTATACTGAAATATATAAAACTTCCTTGTCAGCCAAGGAGGAATAAGTGCAATAGTGTATTAGGGACGTTTTTAAGTAGTTAGATTTTAGGTTTGTTCTGTATGAAATGTTATTTCTCAAGTGTGCTATATAAAGGAAATGTAGCTTCAGAATGCCTTCTATGTTCTTGACTCCAGAACAAACAAGGAAATATCACAGAGAATGCTTGAGATGATAGAATAATACAGGCTAGCAGTGTATGGTGAACAGCAGAAGTATTTTACATATTACATCAAATAGTAAATGTTGTGGGCTGACTGTTAAGAATCTGAGAGAGATCTTGGTTTACATTCATTGTAAAGGCTTTCCAGGAATTAATTCCAATACCAAATACAACTTCAGTGAAGTCACATCATTGATTACCTTTCATTATGAATGGACTATTTTGAGGTGGGTAGTTGTAGAAAATTTTGTAGCTACATATGGCTGTGTAAAATGAACATAAAACTAGAAAGAATAAGGGGATCTTGTCTTTAGAATGCAAGCCTCATGAATGAAATGTAATTAAAACTGTCACCAGAATGTTTGATGTTAATTTTTTTTTTATGTTAAAAGCTACTTGCCCAGTTAGTCATAGGCTAACCCTAATAAAAACCGTTAAACTTTCTTTGGGTTTCAGACCTGTATTTGTGAATATATCTTTCATCCTGCTGGTGGGAGTAAACCTGTTGTTCCAACAGAAATTTGGTGAAAATCTCAGAAACCTAGAATCTGTGTTTCACTTGCTTTGTGCTAAAACACCGTCATGCTTTCTTTCCAGACTGAGATACAGAGCAGAAGCAAATTCCACTCTGTTTTTGTTGTTCATAAATGTTTTTATGGAAGCTTGTTATTACTGAGACTTGAAATTTTTATGCTGATGCATATGCACAGTGAGTAGATGATTCCCACTTCCTTGAAACATATTTTTAAGTTGTTTGAATGGCACAGTTTTGCTCAGCTGTTTTATACTTGGGTGAACAGTTAAAATGGATGTCAGTAGGTTTTGAGGTTTTTATTTGAACTCAAAGATAGTGACAGCATAGCTTGGGATAGGCAGGGCACTTTTCCTACAGTTTGCTTTGCAAAATCATCTGTGCATGCATGATTAATCTACTTGTAAATCAGTTTACAGTATGCCTTACAGTATTTTTTCATTTGTTTGCTTTAAGAGGCCATGATGTGAACTGCAGCAATACAGCAGCTGATTCCTGAGTGGTACAGTGTTTGTCTTCTGAGTAAGGTAGGGATTTTGTTGGGGGGCTGGTGCCTTGTGAGGATAGTGAATCTATCCACTGGCTCCTTGGTGATGGTGGTTGCTACTTCCCAGAACTTCGTTTTATTTCCAAGAAGACTGCAGATGTTCCCTTATGTGCATTCACAGGCACACCTTAGGCCTATGCCTAATGTAATGAATTGTACCAGTGGGTTATGTGGTGCCCTGCGATTTTTCATACAGATTTTATGCATTATTTACCCATCTATTTTAGTGCCTTTTTTCTTAAATAAGCTACTATATGTGCTTCATCTAAGGCTATACTTCGCTATTGATGGCATAAATCTATAGTAGTGACTTGGCAGAGATTTTAAACACTTGCAAATGTAATTAAATTTCTCAAAAGTGTCAACTATAGATGGTTCTCTAGGGAAATTCTCAAGTGAGTCATGTACAGTATCACATAAGTAGAAGACTGAGTTCTCAGGACCTTACTCCTAGGCTTATCTGATGGTTTACAAGGAAGCCTAGATGTGATTAAAGAACTTGGCTATCGCTTCAGTGTATAGTGAGTTACAAAAATGGCTAAGACTAATATACCCCTACATATTTGTTCTATCCAGTTTGGCCCTAGTTCAGTGAATATAATACACAAAAGGTATCACCTCATCAGCCAAGAATTAATGCATTTTAGATCGAATAATGTACAAATTACGCTGCTGGGGCTAACTGATCCATGTTGCTGCTGTGTAGCGCTATTAGGGTGGGGAGTGTTAACGTGCTCAGGATCCTGTCTGAAGTAGGCTAGTGTGATAGGACTGCTTGCAAAAGTCACTGAGTGCTGTAGTAGAATTTGCATCAGTCTACAGCGTTAGGCAGGTTTCAGAATTTTTCCAGCAGCCCTCCTTGCAGCATGGCACAGGCTTTTAGTTGCTGGCACAGCAGAATAGGGGAATGATCCCACAGCAGTGAGAGATGAGTATAATCTGGATGTGGTTCCATCATGTATTATTTAAAAGTTTTCCAACTGTTTGTTTTCCCTTCTGCACTACAGTTTGTTCTCTCACTTGTAATGTTAAAAAATAGGCTGACTGAAATAATGCGAATTAAAGGTCTTCTCTCCTTCCCAAGGAAAGTAACATCAGTACATATGCTTTGCATAATTTCTTGCTTCTCTCATTGTTTTCCAGGCCACTTATTAAGCAGTATTGGCTTCTAAATGAAATCCAACAGTTTTCTCTTTCTGTAATTTAGGGGATAACATACAGAGATTGATCTGCATATTCAGATTGTTGGCATGTATGGGTTGGAATTTATGAAGGAGCGTAAGGATGTTAGGTTGATAATCTTTGAAATATTCAGTGTGAAATAATTTACTTGAAATCATACAACGGTATCAAACCAGATACCATGTTTAGAATAAGCAAATTACTAGTGTAATTATCGGCTATTCTAGATAATACATCCAATTGAGATGTAGAACTGGACCTGTGCTTCACACAGACGAGCAGCCTTAAAGGTTGATGGTGTTAAACAGAAGTTGTGGGAGCTGGGGAAGATCAGGTAGTGGATGAGCATAGGGAATTTAATGGGAACTCATAAAGAAAGGGGACTAGGAATTGGTTAGGAAGAAGCTTGTTTTTTGGAATATTTTGAATTTTGGGTGCTTGACTTGGTTTATCCTAGTATCATTAAATACAGAATTTGAATTACAGTGTTTGCCTTAGCAGTAGCTAATTGTCATGTTTCTTAATTCTAAATTACTTTCACAATATCTGCAATATTGTTAGGCAGGGATAAGTGGCTTCTGAGTGTTTTTGTTTTTTTTTTGTTTGTTTGTTTGTTTTTTCTTGGGTGTCTTCCAGTGTAGACAAAGGGGTTGCAACAAAAGGACAGAGCATCTGGGATTAAAGTGCACTGTAAATAGCATCATGATTATTTCACACGGCTTCTGCATCTGTGACTTAAGTTTTCTTCAGTCTCTTTCTGTATTTTAGAACATAATGTAGTTTTTGCAGATTTCGTTATGGAATTGCAGTTTCTGTAATATACTCTTGTTGACTGATTAAATTATTGTGGATGTAATGTGTTGCTTTCATAGAAGCATGTGTTTTTTTGCTTGTATGGTCTGAGACACACCATTTATGTTTGCTTTTGAATTTTTTATAGGAACTGCAAAAGTACAGAGAGAAAGAATGGGAGTCATGGTTTATCTTGGATTATCCAAACTTGCTCGGGAACATTATTGCCAAAGGCTATTACGCTGAGAGATTATTATGTTTATGAAGTTGTTGTATTTTCTCAAACCACAATTCTTGTAAAAGGATAATTAACTTAAAGCTTGGGCTATTCTTTCCAGAATCTGTGCCAGTGCCAAAATATTTTCAAACAGTACATAGTTATAATTTCAAAGATATCCTTTTAGCTTGAAATACTAAGTAGTGTAATAAGTTTTTAAAACATACTGCTTTCCTTCTAGTTTACTAAATGTTATTTTTAAGGTAAAAGCAAGCCATTTATCTCACATTAGAAATCAGATGTGAATGTACTACTTCATATGAAATTTTAAAGTTTATGTTCTTGCTCTAAATCAATATTTATGCTGTTGACTTTTTTTTTTGCGGGGGACAGATGCACCGAAGTCTTGCTGTTTGTAGCTATTGTTGCTGAACAATTTAACAATGAGGTTTAGCAAATCACAAGTTTCCAAAGGTTTCATGCTGTGTGTTTATGTAAACTGTAATTTAATACTGAGTTGGATAATGCTTGAGCTGGAGTTTGTAAGGATGCTTGACATCCATAGTTGACTTTTTGAAGAACAATGGGAATGATTTCCCATCAGTCAAGTGAAACAGCTTAAGTGTCAGGAGTTTAATCTTTATTTGTACACTTAAGTGAAGTTTTATTGTTTTTGTTTTAAAGAAAACTCAAAAGTAAGTGGACTTTTTTAACAAAATCTGTTCTGGCCAAATTATCACTAATCCTGCTCCTAAACGTTTAGGAACTTTTGAAGCTGTATTTATGCAGAATTGTTGACACTGCATTGAAACTGGCAGTTAGAAATAGCACTGTTAGAAATTGTAGAATGCCAACATCCTGCTTCTGTAAATCTAGATTTAATGAGCCTTATTAATCTCATTCTTGATGTTGCAACTGGAATACTATGCTTTTGATAAATTTTTTTTCCCAGCTTTTCAACAGATGTCAGTATTTTCTTGAAATTATACTTTGCACACCTAATTACCTGTAGCTTTATATGAACTTACCTTTGCATGAAATACATTCAAAGAAAGCAGTTTCAGAGACTAGGTGTTCTATAGGTTTTTGTAAAACTGCTGATACACAAGTTGATCTATTTTAGCAGAATACTGTAATATCTCTTTACATCACAATGAAGCTGTATTTTCGTGCCCACTTTAAAATGGTCCAAGTATGACCTGCTTCCAAAATAGATCAGTATGATTTCTCCTTAGGTGTCATGGTCCAGCCTTCCTGTTGTTGACACAACAGCAAGATGAGTGCAGTGATTTGGATTGAAGCTTGTCTGGCTAATTATAAGATAGCCAGAGCAGGAAAAGACCATGTATTTCAGGTGCAGTACGTAGATATTATGTATAATGGGAGTGATATATGAATAGAATACAACTGAGTTTCTTCTGTAAATGGGACTTTTTGCATCTTTCTCCCCACCTCCCAGTCATTCTTGTACCGCACTACCGGGACACAGTTAATGTAGTGTGGTTTTTTAAATTGTGAAAGAGAATATTTAAGAGAAAGTCAAAACTTTTAGATGTTTAGCTTTAATCTTGAGTATATGCTTAAAACAGCATTCACAATTCTTAGCTGTTTTGAAAGCTGTCTGGCTGTAATGTTAAAATCTGTGACATAAAATGTGACTTTTATTAATATAAACATCTGCTTATACGAGAAGAAAAAGCACCCATTCTGTTTAACCTTTACCTTAATATTTTCTTTTCAATATAAATACTTGTTACTGCTTATAAAATCATTGTGCTTTTTGTTATGTTCTGCCTAGATTAGTGCTGTTCTTTGAGTGGAACAAATTTAAGATGCAAAATTACTTGCAATTTTTCCTCACTATTAAATTCAGCATGATGGAAAGATTATTACATGAAACTTAAATTCTTAATGTGAGCTTGTGGCTTTACTGACTGTGAGGGGTGGTTTTAAGACACAGCTGTTAACAGGAGTTTTTTAATCTGTGCTTCCCAAAGACTTCCTATCTGGCCTGGTTGCTTGAAGACAACAGACACTCTGTGTTTCTGGGGTTGCACTGAACCAGTAGGAAGGCTGTGAAGTTAATTAGATATTACTAATACCATCTGGTTTTGCTGTCTGCTGGCTTTTTTGGATAGACTAAATAAACAAGAACACCAAAATATTTTTGAATTTGAAAGAATCAGCTTCTGGTAATTGAAGATGTGGTTTTAAAGGAATGACTTGAAAAATACATATAAATCCTAATGGCATCCTTTAATGGCTTCTATTTATCTTGATATTGTTTAAAATGTTATTTAAAATATTATTATATTGGTTATATAGGTACATTTCTATGAGACAATGTGCACACATGCCGTTCTATCCTTAACTTGTGTGACTGGTTTTGGTGGTGCTTTGAGGCCAGTGTTTGTTAACTCAAGGTGAAATGATAATCTTAGCATTTTCTAGCTAGCACAGGCAGCAATAGCAGTGAGGAGATGGGAGGCATAGGCTGAAAGAGACTATTCCTTTTTATAAAATAAGACCTGCAGCCTCTTTCAGAGTTGGTGGAGCAAAAACTGTATTTATGAGACCACAGGTAAACTCCATCCTGCTTAAAACCAGTCACACTGGGTAACTGGGGGGAGGTTCTTGTATGTAGTAAAGCTTCGGAAAGGAGAAACAGCATGCTTAGGACCTGTCTGTGTCTATATTACCATGCCAGTAGGTACGCCTGATCATGTCCTTCTGCCTGTTTATTGTGTAGCTTTGGTAAAGATAGAACTTTTTGCGTTAAGAGACTTAACTTGGATAATGCTGTGTATTTGAAACTAGGTAATTAATGGATGCTTTAATCCAACTAATAGATGAAGCTCTTTGAACCAGTCAAGCACACTTGCAGATCTGTTTCCAAAGCATGCCAGTATCCAAAATTATAAGCTTGTTGGGCAGATTCATGAGATATTTGTGCATTTGGTAGAAATAAGTTGCACCATCCTAATAACTGTTTATTCAGGTTCTCACTGGTTGTTTATGGTGCAGTCCACACAGATAGATGCTCAACTTCATTTAACATGTAATAACAGTTTTTTAAAATGTTTGATGGGTACATGGTCTTCTGAGCCATCTTTTCCCCTTGCTACATAGACACCTTTGTATAGCCTTTAGAGTGTAAGGGAATGGTGGGAGACTTTTTGACCAGATGCCCTTTTTGCCTTTGAATTTATATGAGCAAAGCTCTGAACATGGTTGTAGAGAAGATTTTAATCTCACGTGATTGAGCCTCCTATGCATGTACCTTTGGGCTCACTAGTTGTATTGTCTCGAAGAATACAGTTCCTGTAGTAAAAGTAAGCTACTTTTGGCACAGCATGTCTTGAAAAATGTCTTAATTTCAAGGTCTTCCACCTTGCTTTTTCTTCCCTTATCTCTTGTGCTATTGCAGACAAAGATTTTAAACATAAAAATAAAAATCGATCTATTAGCATTGTGTGATGACTAAGTACAGTATAGCAGAAGGGCCATAAAAAGGTTTTTCCAAGTGGAATTTACTGGCCAGTTGTACACTTTCCCCCTTCCAAGCCTGTGCCCATCAGCTGTACGTTTGATGTCTCTACAGTTAAGGGTTTGAAGGATTATAAGCAGTACAATATCAAACAATACCTCTGTAAGTGTAAATGGCATGTAAAAACTCATAACTTGTTCTCAAATTAAGGAAGAAAGTGCAAGGCACTTGAATTGTACGATAAGCATAACATTCTTTTAACATAGTTGAAGTGAGTCTGCTCATTGCTGGTTCTTGGACAGAGAATATTTTCATTGCATGGGAACAGACAAAAGCAGTAAGATAACTGTGCCATAAAATGGCAATGCCAGTTTAGACTGGTAGAGGTGTTCCTTCCAAGGAACTGTGGCTGGACAGTTTTCATGTCTGTTACAGTGTGTGTAATGGTCAGCTGAAATTACATCTCTCTTGTATAAATATACTTGATAAATATAATATTTATACTTCTGCAGTATAAATATTAAGGTGGAAATTACCAACTGTTGTTTAGAATTTATAGTCTAAATGGATAAAACAGGCATACAAAATAACAAAAAAAAATATGGGTTATGTGATTGTATATTGACAGCAATCATGGTAGCAGGCTACTTTATATGAACTGGGGATGAGCTGAGCAAGGAAAATGGAATGAGATAGATGACATGAGATGTGGTGAGAGGAGGAGGAGGAGCAAGGAAGTGAGATGAAGATTGTAACAGACAGAAAAGGTCAAGCCAATGTAGGAAAGACAGTCAGGGAGATGTTCAGAGAATCTTCCAAACATCCTGGAAACCAAAGGTCCTGGCCTTAGCTGCTTCTCGTCCTGTCACGTGGGGTGCTTTTCGGGCTTCATCTGACTGGCCTTGTCCACTGGCCAGGATAATAGGCAGTGTGGTGATTGGTACTCATCGCCCTACTGATTCACTAAACTCTGAAGTTGGTACAAAAGGGCCAGTTGGTATTTTCATGGTATTTCACAGCTGAAATTTCTGTGGCAGGAGGTGGAATGCTGTAGGAAAGATGGGGGAAAAAAATTGAGGTAGACAGAAAAGGGAGGAACACCACGTCCAGCACTCATGCTTTATAAATCAATTGTCAGACAAAATTGTTACCTGAACTGAGTGCTTCTGGAAAACCTCCTCTTATACGGTACAGCGGGGGTTGGTTTTTTTTTTCCTTTATGGAATAGGTGAAACTCGTTTTCAAAGATTCTAGATCAAAAGTAACATTAATAAAACCTGAAAGTTTACGCTTCAGACTTCATAGCTTTGTTACATAGCAAACATTTGGATGCTTCTATCCAGAGATGCACATACTTTCAAACCTGTGTGTTCACTGATGTTATTTCCACTGTTCCATGCTTTAAGGTACTTGGTAATCCTGTTATTTATGTCAGTCTTGTATGTAATGCAGTGATATGCTAAAACGTAGTCAGTGGCAGGAATATATTTCAGCACCAAGTTCAAATGTAGTTTTTATTCCAATACTGCTTTTGAAAAGCTTTAAATGCTGGAGAAAATGGTTGGGTTTTGTTTGTTTGGGTTTTTTAATGCCAACATTTATTCTTGGTCATAGGTTGCTTAAGGCTAGAGTGGAGGAACCTAGTCTGAGTCCTTTGTGTTCTGATAAGAAGCTACAGCTCACCCATTTACTCTTGAATTGAAAGCAGTTAACTTCTACCTAAATAATTTATTCCACAATGTTTACTGGCCTTGATTTTGGAGCTACTCAAGACATCAAAGCTCCACCAGTTTTCTTGTCAACTTATTACAGACATTAATTGCCATGTATTTATTATATGCTTAATTATTTGGTGGTTTTTGTGCTTAATGATTTTAAAAAAACCCCCACTTTTTTAATTCTCAAAGGTTCTATTAAGTTACCTCATGTTGAAGTGTAAACTTTTTTGTTTGTTTCCATTTGACATTTTCTTTTTTTATATAAATACCTATCAAACTGACTTCTAAACCTAGAAGCCCCATCCTAATACATCTGTAATACACTTACTTGCTTCAGATAGAACAGCTCAGTTATCTGACAGTATCCCACATCTCCCAAATACAAGAGTGCACCTCAAAAGTCATTACTGCATTTCTTCACAGAATAAAACATTATGCTGGGGTCTCAGGTGCCAGAGTGTTCAGCTAATAAAATATATATGACATAGCTCTCAGAAACTTCTTTTATATTGCTATATTTTGTTACGATAACTAGTAAAACCAAATCCTCTATGGACACAGAGTGGTGGTTCAGTTTAGCTGGTTTACACTTTTTGTGTATTTTTCCCAGGCCTTTCCTGAGCAACTGAAATGCATTGTAGGGAGTGAGAACTCTTATCTACTTTACAGGCATGTGAATATTAACAATGGTAACAAGCAATTTCCCATACTTAACAAAATTTGTTAAAATATTTAGCTGTCATGGTTTATCAGACACCACACAGCCACTTGCTTACTGCCCCCATGTCAGGATGGGGGAGAGAATCGAGAGAGTAAAAGTGAGAAAACTCCTGGGTCGAGATTAGACAGTTTAGTAGGTAAAGCAAAAGCTTTTTGAGCAAGCAAAACAAACCAAGGAATTCATTCACCACTTCCCATGGGCAGGCCAGCATTCGGCCATCTGCAGGAGAGTTGGGCTCCATCACACTTAACAGATTACTTGAGAAGATGAACACTGTCACTCCAAATGTCCCCTGCTTCTTCCCCCAACTTTATATGCTGAGCATTGATGCCATATGGTGTGAAATGTCCCTTGGGTCAGTTGGGATCAGCTGTCCTGGCTGTGTCCCCTCCCAGCTGATTGTGCACTCCCAGCCTGCTCTCTGGTGGGGTAGGGTGAGAAGCAGAAAAGGCCTTGACTCTATGTGAGCACTGCTCAGCAAGAGGGAAAACATTCCTGTGTTACCAGCACTGTTTCGAGCACAAATTCTATAGATATTTTCATCTAGAGCATAAGTTGAGAAGGGTCTTAGTAAGCCAACTTAAGTATCTGTTGAGCTTGGTTTTTAACTTGCAGTCATGTGTACTTGAAGTCTAGTTTAAAATGTTGAATCACATAAATTAACACTAAATTTAAAACACAAATCCAGGTCTTAGAAATGAGTGAATTAGAATAGATTGTTTTCTTTCCATTCTTGTCTAAGTAGGTGCCAGCAAGCTTTATGGGCTTGTTATTTAAGTGGGTTTTATGCCAAAACATTTTATATGCCGTGTTTTTAAAGAAATTGTGCTGTTTTGCTAGAGACCACAGATTTTGCCCATAAAATGCTCTAGCTGTAAAATCTGTGAATGACTGGTTTTTGTATCATCTTTGGCCAGTTTTATAATACTCTGAAGCAGCAAACTGGCTGTTGAAACTGTAATGTAAGTTATCTGTCCTCTTCTAGTAAATCGTTGTATTGGGGTGGTATTCATTTCTCTTGTTGCACCTACTTTAAAATTAACCTGCAAGACCCATAGGTGGGTCTGAATCATAACTTTTTTAATGTTTCTGTTAAAATGCCTGAATCTGAGTTCTTCTGTGTTCTGTCCTTTCTTTGAGGCTTTCTGTGACTTTTCACTGACAGTAAGGTGTGATTGATAATTTAACTGCAGCACAGAATGACTACAAAGGTGTTCTTGTGGATGTAGTTTCAAAAAGCATTTCTCTCTGTGGTGCTGTTGGTATCAACAGTGCCACCCCCTTATATGTGTTCGGGTGTTCATGTGGTGAACCTGACAGGAAGCTGGTCCAGACTGAAAAATAGCTGAGCAAGGGAAATAATGATTATTTTTAACCCAGATAAGTTATGAGTGACATACTGATGTTTGGAGGTGATGGGTAACTGAAGAAATGTTTATAGGAAGGCTGAGATACCTGCATTTCAGTTATGGGGTTTTCTTACTAGTATTTTTGTTTGTATTTTGTTTGTCTGTAGCAGTAAATGATATTTTGCATACATTTAAGCAGAGATCTATGTACTAGCTGGAGCAGGAGCATAAATAAAATGATCTCTGGTCAAGCTGCGCTAATGGAGCTGTGATTGGGGTATGGCTTGAAGTCCCAGCTAAGCAAAGCACACAGCTGTTTGTAGCCTTGCTCCCCGTGCACATTCAGGCTTTCTCTCAGTTGTGCCAGCTCTGTCACTAGGCCAGCAGGAAGGCAGCTCAGGAAGCTAAACTGGCTGAAATGTAGCTTTTCAAAAATATATTTTCTGCTGCCCTTGCTCCATGAAGCGGCTTTCCATGGAGACTGGTGAGAGTCAGAGCTTACCTGTGGCTAGGAGCAGCAGGAGGGCCCATTGCTGTACCTCTGACTTGTGTGGCCTCCATACACCAGGAGTGTGGCATGCTGAACGGTGGCTGCATCTATTTCTAAGCAGCTGTGCTGTCTTCCTGCTCTCTGCACTTCCTGCTAGACCCTCCACATTGTTGCTGCATTACCCCTGCCTGGTTTCAGCAATTGCCTCTACCCTCTGCTCCCCTGGCACCTTTGCAATTCTCCATCGCCTTCTGCAAAGTGCTGCCAAACTGGAGGGGAAAGTAGCAGGGGTGGCAAGGTGAAACGTGCCTTGAGCTTAAGGACTTTAATTTGAGGAATACTGGTTTAGGAGATGTGGTGGCTGGCATATGAATAGGGACTTTTCATAAGAGACCATTTGTCTTCTCTAGCCAGTAAAGCATTTAATGTCAAGAATACTTCAGAATCTACAATTCTCATGGAGGTCTGCAGGACTTTCAGAGTATGAGTAGTACATTTATTCTGGTTTGTCATTTGCAAGGCCTTTTTAAAGTTTAATAATGAAAAATGGCACAGAAGAGCTACTGCTTATACCTTTTAAGCTAACGTATCCTACCAAGTGGTACTACTTCAATATCCATTAAATAGCACAGCTGGCAAAGAATGAGAGTATGATCTGTGTTTGTTGATGGAAGAATATAATGTAATATCGAGAATTAATGTAGTGTACCCCAGGAGCATACAGGTTGGCTGGTGTGTGTGTCTTTCCCCACAATGTATGTGTTTTCCACTGTGGAAGTTCATCATTAAAAAAAGGATGAATTGTGTAGCTCTGAAGGGTAAATTTGAAAGCTTTAGTCCCAAGTAAAGATAAGACCCTGTTGTGGAATTGATACCATTTTCAAAGGGTGCTGTGGTTTCTGCTTTGACATTGTCAGGGCTAGTAACAGTAATAAAGTCTTGGCATCTTCAGCAGTCTCTAGAATTAATCCTTTATGAGAGAAAATGGGCTTTCAATATAGCCATCAGATGCTAGCAAAATCGATGGGCATGGACAAGCTTGTCCATGCTAGCTATAAACCAAATCAGCTTGTTTTCTGTATACAGGAGTGTTTGAAGTTCTAGTATGGTATTTTAAACTACGTCAACCTCATTCATAATATCTAGAAGTTGCAGAAATTTGAAGCACAAAAGATTGGCTCATACAATAAAACAGAAACATTAAGCCAGTGTGAACCCGCATGTAGAGATTACCACTGAATGCAGTTGGTAGAGAAAGAAAAAATCTGTATGAAGGCTTTGAGGGCTCAGTACTTCAGGTGATATTTGACATTGTACAGTACTCAGAATTCCCCATAGCCAAGCAGAAAGCAGAGGTGAAGGTCTGTGGGGTTTGTCTGAGGCTGAAATGTTACCATCCTAGCACCAGGGAAGTTCGATGTGCTTCTTAGGCTTTTGATAAAGGATTTATTTTTTTTTTCTTTTAAACTGAACTGTATCACTGTTTCGCTCATTCAGGGGGAATTAGATCTGGGTCTTCATACTTCCTTACGAGTCCCAATCTTGGATGTGACCGCTGTGTGAGAGCATGTGCTGCACATATTCAGGCATCATATTTATTGATTAGAGAGTATGTGCGTATTATCAACACAAGAATTCAGAACAGCTTTTTATCCTTAGAGATTATCTGCTACTTAAAATAAAAAGTGATAATTTTACTACAGTAAGGTTAATATGACTTTTCTGTGTAGTTGAAGGTGCCAGTGCTTACAAATGTCATGTAATACACAAAGTCAACAGTTTAATCCTGAAACCTTTTGACAGAAACTGTTTTCTAAATGACACCTGGTCAAACTTGTTAATAGAAGGAATATATATGTAATAGAAGAAATATGTAGTAGAAGGAATCTTATGGAAGGACTTGTTTAAATAGAAGTAAATAAGACTTTTTTGGTGAGGAAAGCTTCATTTTACTGTAAACTTCTGTTCTTCAAAAGGGCACCTTCATTGTGCAGTCTTTCAAACTACAAATTTGGGACAATAAAATGCTTGAATAAGAAGCTTCCAAGACTAATGTCTTGGGAAGAATTCAGTCTTACAAAAAGAAAAACATCAGAATTTTGGATTGTTTTCTTTTCGTTTCACCCCAGCCATACTCTTACGGTTAGTAAAGATATAGCTGGTAATAGTGATTTAGAAAGGTGTCCCAAGGGAAAAAAAAAAAAAGTAATTATGTAAATAGTAGCAAATCATGAGGTCCACAACTCATGGCATTGAGGAATTTTTAAATGTGGCTGGGTTTGCAAGCCATATTTGCATTCTTATGTTACAGGCCATTATTTTGAAAAGTAAGAGCAAATGGTTACTCAAGCTAATTTTGTAATGACACCCATGGTTCTGGGACAGTTATTTTACAATACTAGTTACAGATAGAATTAGTTTATCTTTTTAGGAAGGATGGTTCAAAGTTCAGTGCAAGATCTTATAGAAGGGCAAGGTGGTATATGTTTCTCTGATCTCTTACAATGCTTGACACTCATTCTCTGACATTTTATTTGGTTGTGCTCTTGTGTCCAATTGTTTGACAAGCAGCAAGACTTGGGGCCAAGTGGTTTAGCCAGGATCTTTTGTGAGTGGCACAGGACAAGAAAAAAACCTCTGGGGTCCTTATTGACTGGTGATGCTAAACTCTTTATTATCTTTTGTATCTTTTAACTGTCAATGGGTGTTGTAGTGTGGTTTTCTTAATCTTCAGCTTCCATAAATCTTAGGAGGGACAGATGCTCATTCATTGTTTTTCCTTTTCTTACTTTTTTATTTTTCTCTATATGTGTCAATAGCCTGTTTTGAGGATGCACTAACAGGGAGAAGAACTACATATACAGTGTGATGCAGCCTCAGCACTATCCTCCTATTGTTAGGCTGGAGGCTGTTCCACTGGCAACTGGCCCATGCTGTGGTCTGATCAGAGGAAGGGCCTTGCCGCTGGGAGCACTGCTGTGGCAAAGATGCTCCTCCTTAATGGGACAAGCTAAGCTTTAATCTTTGTTCTGCTGCTTATTCTGGTGTGTAGATACTGACACACACATGCACAAATACCACGTTTCCATTCATGTTGAATAAGGTGTAACGAGTTAAATCTTAAACAGGAGAAGTTTAGATCGGACATAAGGAGGAAGTTCTTTACTGTAAGGGTGGTGAGGCCCTGGAATGGGTTGTCCAGGGAAGCTGTGAATGCTCCATCCCTGGTGGTGGTCAAGGCTGGGTTAGACAGAGCCTTGGGTGACATGGTTTAGTGTGAGGTGTCCCTGCCCATGGCGGGTGGGTGGGAACTTGATGATCTTAAGGTGTTTTCCAACAGTAACTATTCTATGATTCTATTCTGTCCTTCTAATACTACTTTTACAGTTCTTTATTTAGGAAGAGATCTATACAAATCCGACAATTCATTATGGATTCTGCAGAAAGGTATGTTTATTCTTTGCTAAAAGAAAATGCTGTGTGGTGATAACATTGGGCAGCAGTTGCTTAACGTAGTAGAATAGTCATCCAGCAGAATAACGCTTTGTAGAGCTCTGTATTGAGAACTCCAAGTTGCTGCAGAAATTTCTGTAGTGTTTCAGCAGTGTTCAAGAAAGAAGCATTTTATAAGCTGCAAAAAGGAGCTTTTAAAAAAAAAATTGAAATACAATACAAGGAAATAGAGCTTTTAGCTGTGTTAGTTGTAAAGCACTAAAAATAATGATTTGTTGCTTAATGGAACTTTGCTGTCCACTGTACAGGTAGATGAAACTACTATTTTTGGGAACTTCCATTTCAAATAGGAAAATACTTTTTAGGGCATGGATCAGCTAGACTAACAGGGAGCATGTTAAATCACCAATAAAGGAGTATGCAAAACTAAAGAGAATGTTTTAGTTAGTTAATTATATAGAAGTTGACTGTAAGAGATTCAGCAGTGAAAAGAAAGTGGATGTACAAGCATGATTATACTTGGATTTTACTTTAATCTGCTGAGCAGATCGTAATAATCAGAATTTTAATCAGTTGGTGTAGCCCAAAGGATGGACAGGTGTCTACATAGTCAGGTTACCATGGTTTAACAAATCAGACACATTAACTGAATGTGCTTATGCTCTTTTGCATTGCAAATACAAAGGGGAAAAAAAAAAAAAAGGCAGCTAACCTAAATCTGCTTTTTGGCAGATGCAGTTCAGTGATGACAAAAGGCACCCTAGGGTTGTCTCATCAGCTGCTAGTGAAGAGTCTACATAGTCTTGATTTAGAGGAGTAACTATCTGTTGTTAATCTTTCCCTTTCAGATAATGAATTGGAGTCACAGGGGACATAAAGTTAAATAATTGTTAGAATTTCTGCTCAAAGTAGGAACTAAAAATGGACAAGAAGCATTTGCGGAAGCATGTGAACAGAACTAGGAAATGCAGGAGTCTTTCAAATGTGCTATAGAGAGTTCTTTGCAGAACAGGGAGAAATGGTAAACACAACAATTTTTAAAAGAACACAGATTTAATGATATCTTGGGAGGATGGGATTGTCAGTTTTCTAAGAAGCAAAAACTGTGTATAAAAGCTAGACGTTCAGGTAAGGCCAGGTTCCTCGTTTCCAAGTGCTGAGAACTTGCTGATAGCGAAAGAGGAACCAAATGACAGATGGAAGAAAGGCACATCTTGAAAATAGATACTGAAACAGTATTTATCTTCTTATTTATTTTTGTAAAACATGGTGGCGTGTTCTTGGTTTTGATAACATCTTCTTGAATCTGTTTAACATTTTGGTAAGAAAGATCTTGCAGGCTTTTCAGTGTTGTTTCTATTAATCTGTTAGAAGACTGGGTACAAGACATGTCAAAACCATAAAACTTTTCCTGAAATGTTTGAATAAACAGTCTTTCAGAGAATAAAATTGTACATAATATAAACTCAGTGCCTTCTACTTAATTACAAAATCTGGCACTTTGCTGGCTTTGAAGACTTGGCAGAAGCTGTGGGCTTCAAGGTTTAGAAGGCATTTGTGGTTAAATATTGGGAGCTGACTCACTAGTTAAACTGACTCAAGCCAGGCATCCTTTTTGAGAATTAAACTACGTTCTCTCTTCCTTAGGCTCCATTACTTGACTTTATTGTTGTAGCTTTCTGCTTTATTTTCTCATCTCCTTGCCTTTCTCCTTGATCCTGTATTCAAAAAGCCTTTCCATAGCACCGATGTTTAAAACTTCAGTCCTGTTTCTGCTGTTCTGTTGTGTAAAAATGATGCTTTTCGTGTATGCTGTTCTTGATAGGACATTTTAAAAGAGATTCGGAATTTCCAAGACTAAAATAATTTAGAAGTGCTTGCTTGTTTAACCTAATGTCATGTTTTGAAGTTTGATGTTCTGGCTGTTTCTTTTAAAAGGATGTAGTTAATCTGGCAGTCATTCACAGAAAACAATATGGTGGTGTGGATCTGGAGAAATTGTTTTAGTAAGAAACTGAAAAATATTTGCATATGTGTAAGTTGTTTTAAAAATGATACCAAGTAAAATATAAGTCTTGTTTCTCTGGAAGTTTAGAGCAAGAGGCTCAGTTTTTGGAGAGTGATTAAAGGATAGAAACAAGGAAACATGGTCCCACATCCTCAGAAGGATTAGTGGGGATAGTGGAGCAAACAGCTTGTGTGCTTCTGTTCAAGATGCATGTTCATTAAAGACGTAGAGGTTTTGAAGTGTGCTGAGGTGAAGATTTGAAACTTCCATTTAATGCTGTGTGTATATATATATGTGTGTGTGCACATATTGAATAGAACAATTTATCAACCTGGTACCTGGATGAAATGTGTGATTACCTTCTGTATCACATTAGGATAGGCCAAAATATGGGGCTGCTTAACTTCAGGATAAGGGATTGTGAGTCTTAGAATTAAATGCTGGTGGGAAGTAGAGAAGTCTAGGATCAGATTCACATCAATCAGTCTTATATGTCATGAAGTATTTAAGAGTTGGCACAATATCGCTGCCTGCTGCAGTTCTCTCTGCTTGTCTAACTCAGCTGTTGGAGTTGGACTTTAATCTTCAGTTCTACTGTAATTGTGGCAAATGTAAGAGCTTTTCAGTCAGAATGAGCATGTGTTTTTAAGGAATTAGGGATGAGCAGTGTTCCAGCAAATGTTTAACTAGCTTACCTAAATTTGATCATTTGCTAAAATGATCACTTTTAAGGAGAACTGTAGAGAATTAAATTATTGCTGACATGCCATTTTGAAATTTTACATAATGACTCTTCAAGATCAGTTGGCAGTCCTCAATTTAAACAAACCAACAAGGCTCCTCATTTGCTTTTCTTTATGTGTTTTTTTTTTTTTCCTCTGCTTTTTAAAATGGTATTGGGTGTTCTTATATTGCACTAAGGCAGAGTGAGGTGTGGAGGAAGAAGTTGCTGTTCACTTTGAATCCAAATGTACTGTTACATATACAGCAAAACAGATCGAGTTGTGAAGATCTGGGTGTTAAAAGAGACGAGTGAGAAAAGAAAAGAAAAGAAAAGAAAGCCTCCTGTGAGCCTGAGAAGCAGGCAGTTGGCAGCGGCACGAGGTGCCGGCCGAGGAATGTTGCT
>WYDI02040082.1:0-13111 GCA_009867235.2 Psittacus erithacus
TATTGGTGGTAGCAGCAGTGGTTTGTGTTATACCTTAGTTACTGGACTGTTGTTATCTCAACCGGTGGGAGTTACATGCTTTCGAATCTCCTCCCCATTCCTCCAGGAAGAGCAAATGGCTGCGTAGTACTGAGTTGCCGGCAGGGCTTAAACCATGACAGTTGTAAATCAAATAAAAGGACTGGGGACAATAAGCACACCATTACTAAGGCTGGACAAAACCGCAGAGACAAACTGATTCAGTATCAGCATGAAAAAGCAGGACAGGGAAAAAGACTCTGCTTTACTGGGAGCTTTCTTGAAAACAGGTCTGCAGTGGATAGCAGAGACATCCCATTATTCCCCTGCAGCAGGCAGAAAGCTCACACACAGACAGCCATTTCCTAAACAAGAAGCCACCTTTAAAAATCAGGTCTGTTGAAAAAGAGACAGAGAATTGTTTAAGGAAGAGATTTAAAGAAACCTTTTCAACTCAGATTTTCTTCCTTAGAATTTAGATTTTGTAAAAACAAGCTTTTACAGAACTGCACTGTTGGCTTTGCTTTAACACATCTATGGAAATCGACTGGTTTTAAACAAATAACATATTCCCCAGCACTGCTGGCAGGCAAAGCTTCCTCAAACACAGGGCCTGAAAACAAAACTGATATTAAACAAAAACACAGGTAACCTTGATGTCTCAAATGAGTGAAATGAAGGAAAGGAAGAAAACAGGCTGTCTACATGAGCTGTTTAATATCTTCAGTCTTACTGAGGTAAGATGTTGATCTCAGTCTTACTCAAATCAGCAAAAAGATTTTGCAGTGACTTTTAGGGAGCTGTGTATTAAGCCTTCCATTATTACAACATCTTGTCTAGTGAGTGTTTAGCAATGGTTAGTAGCTTATTCATTAATTATCAAATTCTCGAGGATATATCCATCTGAAAATGCAACAAAAAAGGTTAACTTCCAGTATCTTTCTAAAAACTTTATGGTAACAGCTAATTTTGTCAGAGAATTATTTTTCAGGCTTCTTTTGCTGATACACAATATTTAAATATAAACAATATTCAATACCATATTGATTTGCTTGTTCCAAACATGAGGATTTAGGCTATTGATGGATAATATTACAAGATTATTAATAAGTCATCTGGATTTTGGTTAACACATCTCAATTAAAAGAATTCCATGTTGTGAATTACCTGAAATGTCAGGACTCATTTTCCCTTCAGTCTAATTTTTCTATGGAATTACTTCCATGCATGTGTAACTAAATACATATATACATATATTTAAAAAATGAAATTTTAAAAGCTTTTTAAACACATTTTTTGTAATTGTACTTTTTTTTTTTTTTTTTTTTTCCAGGGGAAGAGGAAGCAGTAGCAACCTGCACCGGTGACTCATGAGTACAGTGACACCAAAACTAATAGCCTACTTTCCCCCAGAAATGGCTCCTGACATTATGTCATTTAACTTTAAAGGCCTAGCTGGAGACTTTTTACTCCTCATGCAATCAATGAAGGAAGAAAATCATCTGAAAGGCGTCTAAATAGGGAGGAAAAAGGATATGTAATCTTACTGGTCCAAATTACTCTCCTGGGTTAACTCTTCCCATGGCTTTATAGGGAACTTCAGCTCTTAACTTAAAATGAGTACCTAAAATGTTCTTACTATAAATGTTGGGAATACTTTCATAATATCCCTAACTTCAGTCCCCAGCTTTCTTTCCAGCTTATAGGGAAGGTCAGATAAGCCAGCCAAATGACTCCCTACTTTTATTCAGAAAAAAAGCCCATTTACCCTCATGAGTTTATGTGTATAATCACTCAGGATGTGTCATTTTCAGAGAATCATAAGACATATAATCCTTACTGCAAAAATAATTTGATTAGACATAAACATTTGGGGGTCAAGATTCTGTACTGTTTTGGGGTGGGTTTTTTTAAAACTGATTTATATAATCAAGGCCAGAAAACACTACTACATATATTTAGTCTACTTTCACGAGCATAGAAGAAACAGCTACTATTCAGTGACTCATACAGAAAAATCTGTAATTTCTGACAAGGTCAGAAGACTGGAAGCAAATCTGTAGTCTGAGCCCATTTGCATCTTGGAAGTCTTATGCATAGTATTTAAACACAAAATTAGGCAAGTACGTATTTAGGGATTTTTAAAACTGATTTCATTGATATGTTTGAACTTTCAGCGTCCTCTGTAGACACACATTCCTAAATTCATATAATGTTTATTAACTAAACTGAGGAGAAGCAGAGCTCTTGCTCCATGCTGCACGGTTAAAACTCCATAGTAAATGTCACTTTGATATCATATGGACCATAAAACACCCGTGAATTATTTTTACATAGATAATATAAAAAAGCACAGAATTCTGCTCAGAAAATCTCTATTAAAAGCAGAAACATGCTTAAGTTTAGCAGTTAACTTAAAATTGCAGAATTGGGCCAGCTTTGAATTATTTCTAGCACATCAGGGGAGGAAAGTATGAGACCACATTCAGAGATTAACCGCTAGACACAATGCCTGAGGTCAGTAAATGTACAGATCACCCCGTCTTAACAGCCAAAGTCATCAGCACTTGAAATGGTCTAAATTTTTTTTTTCCTAGCACAGATAAGATGCCATACACCAAACTGCAGAGGTCTGTGTGGTTGAGCTAAGAAGAAGAGAGCAGAACAGCTCTCAGGTGAGTTCTAATAAGGAGCTCTCTTTGGATATAGCAGTCATGTCTCTGCCATTACCCTTTAGACAGACTCGCTTTTGACAGAGGCTTCAGATCTCACCTCCAGCAACTTCTGAAGTTACCTGCACCACCTGCATCTGTTGGTCTTGTCATTGTAATCATGTTGTGATCCGCCAGTATCTTCTGCTTCGGTCAAGTACCGGTACATACTGCATTACTTTCTCAACCAGCCTCAAGGAGTAGATCCCTCCAGCTTTTTTCCTGCAGAGGGAGCGATTGCTCTGGGATTAGCTTGTAGTCCCCAGCATCTCTGTCTTGACACGGAGGTGGAGAGAGCTGTTTAAGGAAGAAAACAGCAGCCGGTCCCTTCATGCCTGAGGTCTCTTATTGATCACATCAATCAGTAATAGGGGTGGGAATCCCAGTTCCTCACGTGTCAGGATCAGTGGTCTTCACTTCTACAATATGTTTCCAGACAGTTTTTCTAAAGGGGAGAGGTCTGTGTTTTCAAAAGTACCTGGTGATACTAGGATCCTTGTACTTCGCCTAGCTTACTTAAAATGATTTTGTTCTGAAAGTAATCTACTCCCATACTTAGATTGTAAAGCCTATTATTAAAAGTATCTCATCCCCTGAGTACCAAAACAAAAGTGTGGATGCGGCCAGACTCTAGTTCTTTTCCAAAAGTCGAACTGACAATTGTCATAGCGAACATCAACTACCCTGTGTTACCCATGAAGACGTGTGCCAATTCTTCTTTCCCTCTGCCTCATGTAAGAGATAAAAATGTCAGAGCTAAAAGGAAAAGGATGAAAACACTGAACAATCGATCGCTAAATGTGTCACCTGAATCTCTCACCTGTGAAACCTTCTGAGGATTGCCTGCTGACATTTGCTCATTGTATTTAGTCCCAGATTCTGGGGGACTCCCTGTACTTTGATTTCTTTGTAGGTAGCTCTCTGCTTTGCTGGTGGCCCTGTTACAAGCAGTTCATGCCAGAATTGCCTTGTGAAGAATTAGAAAGCACAAAGCCTCCTAGGAAATACATGATACATAAAGGCCATGTCAGCAGGGTACCGCCATGTTTTCTTTAAAGTTAAATGGCAAGATGCCCATTGGGTTTTCTGGTGACAGGATTTCTTAGCATGTACACAAAGTTCAGGTTTGACCGCTGCTGAACATTCATTTTCATTTCTCAGGAGTAAGAAAGATAGTAGGAATATTTAAAATACTAAAACCAGCTTTGATACTTCAGTGCTATCTTGTGTCCTTGCAAGAAAGCCTTGTGTATTCTTGTGGGGCTTTGAATGATTATCATTATAAGCTCATTCTCCTCATCCTCACTCCAACATAGCTTGCTGAAGAGTTACTTTTTAATCTTTGCTGAAATAGCTTGAGGTGGGTATGTTATCCACAGCATCCCCAGAATAACAAAGGAGAAAGCAAATTCTATGCTTGTAAGAAAAATGTGAGCAAAACCAATGAGCTAATCCCAGGAAAAGGATAGATCCAGCAGTGGCAGAGGCAGAAGACACAAAGAAATTTCAATAAATTAGAGTTAAATCAACTGAGACCATGAATATAGAGCTGAAGTGCAAACTAGTTTCTATGCAGAACTGATGCATCTAAAATGTTTTAAATTTGGCTCCAACCTCCACTGGCACAGTCTCTGGGTGCCTACATGGCAAAGTCTTTAGCAGCTCAGCGGAGCCCTTCATTATGACCTTCATTTTATTTCATTTCTACAAACATCTGACTGCTACATAGCTATTGTTTGAAGTGTTGGGTTTGCATTATGGAGCCCCAGACAGTTTGAGATCTGCTCACTTGAGAACATCTTTTGTAGCCATACAACAGCTACCGCAACTACGGAGCAAATTCATCAAGCCCTGGGTTGGGGTGCTGGGGTTTGAATGTAGGGGAAAAAAGTCATGTGTTTTCCATTTTTTCTGCTTTTGGACCCTCTTGAGTTACACTGCATAATGCACCTACTTTGTTAGCACACACATTATATATATGGGATATATATATAGGTACTTTCAACAAAGGTTAAAGTCATGTTAAAATTTGGAACACTGTCTTGAACACTTATTTAAATAAACATCAACATCCACCATTAAACATCCTTTCTATCCTTTCTGCCTGACATCGGCCGTGCTGTGACATTAACCAGCTAGACACTGATACTTTCCAGACACTCCCTCTCAGACTATTTGAAATGGATTTCATTTGCTTTCCACCTTATCTCGTCTCACTTCAAGACTGTTTAAGGAGAAGAATGCGGAAACAATGATGTTCTCAGCTTTAAACATGAACTCTGGTGAAAGGCAGGGAAAAAAAATTGTGGGGAGATATTGAACCCAAGTGAGCAGCAAAGCATAAACAATGTGACAAGACTTTTCAACACACTGCAAAGCTATTTCTATTTCTGTTCAAAAATAGCTGCTTCCATGAGCAGCAGAAGGGTCGAACCGCCGGCTGCTTATGGGTTTGTGGCCTCTGTCTGCAAAACCTCTCCACTACCACACCTCTGCCTCCTCACAGCCCCTGTGATATCGCCGTGAACAGCCTGGGATGGCTGAGAGCCACTCAGCTGACGCGTGTCAGCCAAGGCATGAAGCCGCTGAGCCTGGAACCATCTCTGTTTATCAAAAGCATCAGTGTGGGCACTGATCTGGGCCTTTTCCATCCACTCAGCATTTTTTCAGAGCCCCCAGGAATGTAGTTTTTTTGAGATTTCCACATCTTTGCCAGGTTAAGCAGATGTTAGCCCACAAAAGCCTGATAAAGACAGTCACGGAAGCCTTTTACTCATAGAAAAGCAGAAAAAACCAGGATTCAGAAGTATTTCCCAAGACAATGGGGAACACCTATTTCACTCACCCTGGAGGATGTGTGAATTGAAAGTGGCATACTTCTACAGGTGTAAATATTTAGCAAGCAAAATATTTAGAAGCAAAAGTTAAGTTTGTGGTGCACTGATATCACAGAGGAAGAGTAAGAGCCATGCTAAAATAAACAGCCACAACATAAATGCTGTTTCCTCGGGTTTGTCTGCTGATACTACACAGAAAAAGTATACCTTTATATTTCATCCAGAAGTTTCTGGATTTTTCCATAGGGAATGGCAAGGAGCAGAGAGCAACCACACCTGCCTCTGGATTCAAAAAGAAAGAGAGTTAAAAAATCAGAAAGTAAACAGTAAAAGACACAGAGAAAGAGAGCTAGAGAGAAACCATTGTTTTCCTGTTGAAGGCAGGCAGGTAAAATTTAAAGTGGATTCAGAGCCAGTTAGAAGTCAGTGTTAACATCTGGTGTTTCTTTACTGCTTTGCTAGTTATTAGCAAATAAGATCAGAAAAAGCAGTTTCCCTGAACACAAAAGGAGTCAGACTTCAATAAGCCGCAGCCTGGCTCATCAGAGAGCAATTCCTGACCATGGGAAAGTTTGTTTTCTCAGCAGTTGTTCCTTTCTAAGGGAGAATAGTCCCTTAACCTATAAAAAAATTGCAAGACCCAGCATCCTCCATGAATATTTAGTGGCTCTGTGGCCACAGTGCTTGTGCTGGATGAAGAAAACTCAGGGACTGGTAGCACTCTGTGGGTTCCCTCATACCGCACCTCTGAGCCTACATGCTCTTTTGGGATTTTCTTTTGGGATTTTCTCTGCATTTTTGCCCATTGCTATAGACCTGAAATGCTTCTGTTTGAAGTTTCACTGAAAGCCCTTTGGAAATTTGCTTTAAATAATTTGTAATTTTCTATTAAAGTTATTTCCCTCCGTTTCAGATTTCTAAATGTGGTGTTTACTTGCAGCTCCAGCCCTCTTTCTTCACCTGTAAGAACACTCTCTAGGCTTTTCTGGGACTGTCTCTCTGGGCTTGGGTTTGGCTTTATGCTGTCCTTCCTCTCTTCAGACACATGTGCACCTCTGTTCAATATCCCCAAGCAGGACCTTTCTGTGTTACACTCCTTAACACCTAGGCAAAAGAGGCGGCAGCAGGGAGATGGCCAAATAGGGTGGAAATGGAGGAAGAAGCAGCGTGAGGTAAATGCTTTTTACCATGTGAGTTAGAGTCCTTAAGCAAAAGCTATGAGCAGCCTGATTTTTTTACATAGAATTGCACACATTTTCAGCACAAGCAGCGATTTTAATCCATATAAACAATCTTTTGGTTTGGGTTTTTCCTTTCCCTTTCTTTTTGCCTGGAACAGGAAAAAAGGGAAGCTCTTCTAGTTTTAAAATACCCTAAGGTAAAGTTTCACCATCTCTTTATCTGCACTCCTTATATGAACATGCCATGCCGTGATTTGCTTGTGTCACATTTGAAGTAAAACTAAAACGGACTTTTCCAAAGCAAAACTGGCAACAAGGAATTTTTGCAATTATGAACACATTTTCCCCTCTCTTCCCCTCAATGATGCATTGTGTATTATTGCATGTAAAAAAAAAAAACGTATTTGTTGGGTTGATTATTCTTTTTTTATTTGTGAGATCTACAAAGGTCTTTCTGACAATGGGCTTTCAATGAAACCTTTAAGTAGAGGAGGAAAACAAATGAACTATCAGACTCTGGAATTACACTGCACAACCCACAAAATCATTTCAAGGAAGCAATCAGCCAAGATGTGGTGAGCTTTACTTACTAATGAGGTAATGGCTTTGCAAGCAGAGACTGTTACTTTCAAGAGTAAGCAGTCAACTGTTTGGGAGCATATCAGCCATGAGAGGATATGCTTCCTTCAAGTTATTGTTGGAACTCATCTTTTTATGAAGAGAAACGGGCAGCATTAAGTGGACACGACACAGGTTGGCTGGATTAAATGGCTGTGTGCTAGCAGAACTTTGTTTTTTTCTTCACGGTTAACCATGCAAGGGGATGCTGGCAGTGTCAGCTGTATCCAGGAATGTCTGGATTTGGACAGCAAAGAGGCATCAGGGCCTTTACAACAGGCAGATAAACGCTGCAAACACGCAGTTGTGAATAGATTAGTTGAAAGAAGACAGATGGCAATGAACCATCAGTGTTTTCTCTTTTTTTGGCAATTAAGACATTATAGATTTCTCCATTCCAGCCCCTCTGACAGTTTCCTCCTTACACCCATGAAGACATTGCGACTCCTATTTTCTAAGTTTCTGTTCAGCACAACCTGCATGAATCTATGCTCAACATCCGTAACCCACTTTCCAAACAGCTATCAGATTCCCACCAGCAGAGAGGCCGAGCTAGGTATTTAGTCTAGAGCATCTTTATAGTATTCTTTCATTACTCACTATATATTTTACTGGAGGCAGGCATTTCTTCTCCAGAAAGACTGTCAAATGGGTTTAACCTCTACTACTCTATGGAGAATAGCACTGGGCCACTTAAGCAATGAATATTTTGAGAAAGGCACTTTACGTAGTTCATCGACGTTAACAGGGGGAGTCCATACCTAACCACAATTGTCATCTTCTGCTATGAACAGCTGCAGGGTAAAAGAAAGCCTGGTAACATCTGATGGTTCTCTAACCCCTAATGTTATCAGCACACCAGTTACGCATTGTAAAGAGCGAGCTGTTCTTTCCACAGGTGCAATCCCTCTGCAAGACTTAGTGAGATGCTAAGTGATAAATTTGGGCAGCACAGATGTTTTCTTTGCCTGAAAGCTAACCAGCCAAATAAACAGAAGTGTCCCATTAGCCAGTAGATTTGTTTTTATTATGACTGTCTTTACCTTGAGGGAGATTCCCAGTACCATGTGCTAGACAGTGCTAAGAAAAAGACTAGCCATAGAGAACCCTTACCACACAATGGCTTTAAATTGCCAAGAACTTTTTATTTAGGGGGAAAAAAATAAAAAAAAAATTATTAAAAAACCTATCTCAATCAACATCTGCAGACATAGACTAGAAGAATTAAAATAATAATAATAACATTTAAAAACATTCTTAGTGAATTAAGTCTCTGCCTACCAAATTCACTTGCAAAATTAGACCAAAGTTCATGAATGACTTAACATGCTCCTCATAAGATAGCATAAAAACCAGCACTATTTATTTACTGCATTGAGACACAGGAACTACTTAACATATCATTTACATCATGGCAAATTGTTGTGGTTTAACCCCAGCTGGCAACAGTACCACATAGCTGCTTGCTCATTTCCCCTCCTCCCTTACTGGCATGGGGAGCAGAATCAGAAAAAGGTAAAACCTGTGGGGAAAGGAATAAACCCAACAAGCCCAAGTGAGGCACAATACAATTGCTTATCACCCACTGACCAAAACCCAGCCCTTCCCTGAGCAGCGATCAGGGCACCCTCAGCCATCTTCCCCCAGTTCATATACTGAACGTGATGTTCTATGGTATGGAATACCCCTTTGGCTGTTTGGGTCAAGCATCTTGTTTCTGCTTCCTCCTGGCCTCTTGTGCCCCTCCTCACTGGCAGAGCATGAGAGACTGAAAGTCCTTGACTTAGAGCAAGCACTATCAGCAGCAACCAAAACATCAGTGTGTTATCAACATTATTATCATCCTAAATCCACAATCTGGTGCTGTACCAGGTACTGGGAAGAAAATTAAATCTACCCTAGCTGAAACCAGGACACAAATTTAAAGGTATTTCTGGAAGAAAATTCTACAGAACGTGTGGCCATGATAACTAATAAAAATCACTGTCTATTGTTAAATTTAGTACTTACCAACTTTTTAAAAATGAAAGGAAAAACCATTCCAAGTAGCCAACGTGCTCTGTGATTAGTAGCTGAAAAATTAAAATGCATGGAAAAATTGCTAGTTTTTCTTTCAATTCATAGCTCGCTTCATGTTTGGAAGTATGAAGAGCAAAAGTTTTTAAAAAAGATAAGCGACTGTAGAGAGAAATTCTCACTTTTCCAGGGTTTTTTTCTAACTTTCAAAGAAATTCATTAATTTGGATTGATTTCCTGTTTTACCCCAAGCCGCTAAAGTTCACAGCTCTTGGAAAATCATTGAGCATGTCCTTCCAAAGTTACTTTGTATTGAAACTAATGAAAGATCAGATCCTTTCTGATAAATACACATTCATCAGTTTCTACAATAGATGGTCTTATTGCATATGAAGAAAAGGAAAGTAGTCTTATTTTTACAAGTAGCCCCTGTCCTTTAATGTGGAACAATAGAGAATAGAAATACTTTCTTTTGTTTTTAATACAGAGCTCCCAGCTTCTCTGTGATGTGCATGAAACAATTCTACAAGGGTGACTTTTTTACAAAACAGCATCTGAGCATTCCCTGAAATTGTTTCCATGAAATAATATTTGAAGAATGAATCTCACAGACAAAGCAAACCCTGAATTACTTTTACTGCCTCATTTGAAAAGCAAATGATAAAATCAAAGAACAAATATTTTATTTTAAATATACTTTCATTGTCAATTAACTCTAATATAGCAAATAAATACATTTGAATTACTGGGTTAATTCCCTAAAATTGAGAGACAGTCAATGTTCTTTACTTTCAAAGGTGTCAGGAAAGAAGCTGAGCATTTATTTGGTCTAGGCATTTCACTAATATTGCACAGGAAATATCCAGAGTTTACTAACTTATAGCTCCTATGTAATTTACCACTTGACTACATTTTGGGAAGAAAACATTGCCTGATGTACACAGAGATAGAAGCAACTATTAGAAGGCAGATAGAGGGAATACAGGCTTCATAAGGTATCATTCTTTAATAAAACTCTAAGTACTGTGTCCTACAACCACATCTGAAAAATTAATTTATATTGGCTTTCTGTGTTATGAACTGGAATACTAGAAAAACTTTAATAAGAGGCTAATTAATAATGTATGCCTCAATTTCCTTTTCAGACTATTTTGGGGCAAAATATTTAATGACCTGGAAAACAGAATACATTGAATCTGAGAATATATTCAAAACGTATTTTGGAGGGGTATTCCTGCAACCTCAGGTAATGAAGAGGAATAATGAGTGACTGTTCTTAGAAAACTCAGATCAGCACAGGACACATCTGTGTTACAGACAGGCCAGCAAAGTGCAGCAGGGAGGGTGAGCTGTGAGAAAACTAAATACATGATGTTGGTCCCAACTAGATAGGAATATGATAAGCATCCACCTGTAGTTATACAAAGTCAAAAAGACCTAATGCGTAGGTAAGTAACATCCAAATTCAGACAGAAGCTGAATTTTTATAACATGCTAGAGAAATAGATCAGGAAAGTTCAAGACCATTGCCGCTGTCCTTAATCCTGCCAGCAACGGAATATTTGCCTTGTAAAGCTCGTTTTTTATCCTAACATGTCCCACATTTTAGCAAACCCCCAGTAATCCTGCTTGGGAAGAGCCCTGTCCCAGTCCCAAGAGTGACAATCCAGTTAATCCTGAGAATGATCAAAGCACATAGGCCTGGGACCTGCAAATACAAACAGCACTAGAAGGACCAACACACCCTACTCATGCCAGTCATTGTAGACAAACTACCACGCTTCAGAAATCACCAAGGGAGTTAAGCTATTCCCTGACCCCTTACCCCACAGAAAATCATATTAAAGCAAAATACATGTTCAAATCAACATTTCTTTCACCCTCCCTGCAAGATGCAACCATACCAGACACAAAGGGATTTGGGCCAAAAGATTATTTTTTTCTATGCTCAAGAACTGCTCTGTTTTCTGCCATACACACTCCTCCATGCATCTCTGAAAGCGCATCTTGTCTCTACTGCCCTGTTTGGAAGACTAGCTCTAACCTCATTCTTCAAATGGTCAAAAATCTAATTTCAGTCTAAATTTATGACCAGTGTACAACTTTGAGCTCATGCCAGTACTCCCTCTTAACTCAAAAAGATCTTGTCTTTTTTCCCTCCTTCCTTCTTCTGAATGCGTTTATACATTAATCATCATGTTCTCTTTCAACTCTTTGCTAGGCCAACCAAATCTAGAAGCAATGGGACCATGCATGCAGCATTTTGAATGATTAAAAAAAAACTAATGTAAGAGTCTGCCTCATATGGCATGTACATGTATTATAACAACCACATAAGATCTATAACAACTTGAATTTTGAATATAATTTAGAAGAGTTAGTCTGATTCTCTTCCGTTTATTATGGTTCTAAGTGTATGCAAAGGAAATAAAATTGATGATTATCTGAATTCAATCTAAAAGGAGAACAAAACTCAATCTTAACAAATCAGATTGGTAGCAAATAAAATAGAAACTGGTATGTTCACCTAATTGAATATTACAGTGGGCTATGAAATCAGTTCATTTACTCCATTAAAGTTTCTCAGCATAAAAAGGAATTAAATATACTGTAATTTTAAATTAAAATCTTTAAACTCATTCACTAAATATATTTAACTGGCATTTATGGAAAAAACCATGAACTTTTCTTAAATGAATCATGGAATCATTGAATACCAGATTGGAAGGGACCTCGAGGATCATCTGGTCCAACCTTGCTTGGCAAAAGCAAAAGCACGGTCTAGACAAGATGGTCTAACACCCTGTCCAGCTGAATGTTAAAAGTAGCCAGTGTTGAGGAATCCACCACTTTCCCTGGGGAGATTTTGCCAATGGCTGATTGCTGTAATTGTAAACAGTTTTCTTGAAATATCCAACCTGAATCTCTCCAGGAGTAACTTGTACCCATTGCCCTTGTCTTTTCCATGTAATTCCTTGTAAAAAAGGAGTCTCCATCGTCTTTGCAGCCACTCTTTAAATACTGGAACATGGTAATAAGGTTTTCCCTGAGCCTTCTTTTCTCAAGGCTGAACCCAATTTTCTCAGCCCTTCCTAATACAGCAGGCTTCCCAGTCCTTGGATCACCTCTTTGGCCCTTCTCTGGACCCTCTCCAGCCTCTCCACATTGTTTTTGTACAGTGAGGACCAGGACTGAACACAGTATTTTAGGTGTGGCCTGACCAGCAATGAGTAGAGTGGGCTAATGACTTCTTTATCCCTGCTGGTGATGCCCTTGTTGATCCAGCCCAGCATCCTGTTGTCATTCTTTGCCACAGCAGCACACTGTTTGCTGATACTGAGCTTGCTGTCCACCAAGTCTCCAAGCCCCTTTTCACAGACCTTCTTCCCATCTGAGTAAATCACAGGGTGTGCTGCACTCTTGGAATATGTTTTATCAGGAACAAGACACTACACTTGTTCTTGCTGAACTTCACAAGGTTCTTGTCAGCTCACTCTTCCAGCCTGTCCAGGTCATCCTGCAGTGTGGCTCTCCCTTCCGAAGTGTCCACTTCCTTATTCAGTGTCATGGTTTAAGCCCAGCTGGTAACTCAGTACCACGCAGCCATTCGCTCACTCCTCCCCCTTCTTCCCCGACGCTCCCGGAGGGATGGGGAGGAGAATCGAAAGAATGTAACTCCCACGGGTTGAGATAACAACAGTCCAGTAACTAAGGTATAACACAAACCACT
>WYDI02040083.1:0-12534 GCA_009867235.2 Psittacus erithacus
CTGCCCATGGCAGGGGGATTGGAACTAGATGATCTTAAGGTCCTTTCCAACCCTAACTATTCTATGATTCTATGATAAGTAAGAATTGTCTAAGCAGGACAACAGACGTGATGGGGTACATTGGAAATTTCCAGGTTCTTTTTTCAAACTGTAGGAAAATAGTTTAATCAAATAATGATTCCCCAGCCTGAAACTCCTGGGGTCTGGTATCTGTACTGCATTTAGAAATTAGCAAGAGTTTACTTCTTTTAAACCACTCATCTTTTTCCATTTTTTTTAAATGTCTGGAATGCTGTTATGTGCAGCTGTTAACCTGTGCTGGTAATTTTTGACTCCCATTGCATAATATCACTTGGAAAACTCAAAATTTCTTCCAGGAAGCAGTACATAGCGCATTTGTAAGGTATCTATATCCATGCCTGTGGAATAAAATATTTAAGCAGTCTTTAGAGTAGGGGTCTAAATTGTACTTCTAAGATGTGTGTTCTGGTCACTGCATAATCATCTTGTTTTTTGATTTCAGCCCTTGTTTCTTGCAGCCTTTTCCACATGGTTCCAGGAAAGAAATGCAAATTGCTCTTGTCTCAGGAGCGCTTATAAGCAAATTGCAAGAGGCTGTTATGGGAAATGGGAAATGGGCTTTAAACCCATTTGCATGGAAGAGGATATGGAGTACACATCTGCTGCCTGAGCAAGTGTGGCACCTTGCAAGAGGCAGTGTCAGCTTGCTTTTAAGAATAAATGCAGTTTAATTTTGCATAAAGCCTAATCTTGTCAGTGAAAGTTAGACTTGCTTAGAGCATGACCCCTTGGATGGGTTCTGCATAGGACTTCACAGAGGTGTGTTTAGTTATAGAAGCTTTGCCAGGCTTGGTGCACAGGCTATGGTGTGCACAGGCTATGGTATACACAGTAGTGGAATTTTAAGACTTACACAAGCTAACAGGTACGTTGTACAGGTTACAGCACTTGGGAAGCCCATTGCATCTGCAAGGTAAGATCCAAGGCAATGAAGCGTGTTGCATTTTGAGTGGGAGCTTGCACAGAAGGGTTCCTGGGGCTCAGATTGTGGACAGTAATTTATTTCCAGAGAGTTTCAGATTTGTTACTTCCACTTCTGTTACTCCTCCTTCTTGGCAGAAAAGTGGTTGCTTGGTTTGTCTTTTCAATGGGGCTAGTGTTGGAGGTACAGCTGATTCTTGTGTGTGCATTTAAAAAAGGTGTCATATATATGAAATTTCTTTTAGTTCAAGTCCTTAGGAGTAGCTGAGGGGTAGGTTGTAACCTGGATTTGCTGTACAAAAGTTGAAGATCAGGTGATGTGTTCTTTAGTGCTCTTTTCTGCTTGTGCTTGGCTAAGCTATGTCTTTGCATGGGGCTTTTGGCAAAATGGTACAAGGATACAACTTCTGTTCGGCTACCCCATTTCTGTTGCATTTCTCAGAGCAGCTGAACAAATGCATTGACCACAAAGCAGTTGTCCTCCTGTTCCCCATCCTTTTGTGAAAACTGCAGTTGGGCTGTAACTAGAGTGTATAACTTAGAATCATAGAATTGTTAGGGTTGGAAAGGACCTTAAGATCGTCTAGTTCCAGTCCCTCTGCCATGGGCAGAGACACCTCTCACTAAACCATGTCACCCAAGGCTCTTTCCAACCTGGCCTTGAACACCACCAGTGATGGAGCATTCACAACTTCCTTGGGCAACCCATTCCAGTGCCTCAGCACCCTTACAGTAACGAATCTCCTCCTTATGTCTAACCTGAACATCCCCTGTTTTAAGTTTTGACCTGCTACCCCTTGTCCTGTCACTACAGTTCCTAATGAAGAGTCCCTCCCGAGCATCCTTATAGGCCCTCTTCAGATACTGGAAGGCTGCTTGAGAGAATATATACAGAATAACATTTGTTGTGGACAGGAAAGAAGTGGAGCAAAGATGCAGGATCATGGTTTGTTGTTTGTAGATGGAGGTTCTGTTAATGACATTCTCATTACGAGTTCTTACCTTAAGTGCTGTTTCCTTTTAGTTTTAAAATTGTCTGCATGCTAATACATGTGTAACCTTCAAGTGATACTGCTTTCATATCATAGGTTCAGAAACACCCATTCTAGGTGAGTGAGCACATAGTAGAAATCCCATTAGTGCAGTTGTGAACATTGTGGAGAGCCTTTTGACTGGCTCTTCCAGAGAGATCTGAGGCAGACCACTACACAGCTACTTTGTGATTTCAGGGTATGAATTTGAGGTGGATGTAACTCTAGAAATGTTTCTCCACAATTGAGATGTGGATTACTAGAGTTAACTTAGAAGGAGCCTTCATTAGTTGCTACACTTTCCCTATTTGTGGTATGAATGTCCCCTACAAAAAAAAAATAGCTGCCATATTTTGTTTGTCATATCATTACATCTGCATAGGCCAGAGGATGGTGTGTAAGACCCCACTGCCTTTTGGAGAAGATGTTGCAGAGAAGTTACTGAGGAATATCAGCACCATATGTATGTATTTTGATAGGGGTGTGTGTATATGATTCTCTGTATAACTATGTGTACATACATATGAAGACTTTGTGGACTGCTTTCGGATACTTGGTGGTTTGTCTTCTGAAGTAGATCTGAAGGTTATGATTATCCAACAAAATTTTTTGCCATATTTAGTGTTTTATTTCCTTCCCCCCCACCCCTTCGTTTTCAACTTAAATGAGCAAATAGGCCTACAGAAACACTTTAGGTAGCTGAACATGGAGAAATAAAGGAAAACATCTAATGATCAAGATTGAATTCAGGTTTTCACTTTTGGGATTTTGTGTTTGAGATTTTAATAGAAATCTGCTTATACTTTTATACTCGTGTGCAGTGCCTTGCTGTCTTATTGCTGAGTGCCCCAAATTCGGTGTGGGAAAGCTGAGTTCATGTCTCCTTATATGACGTGTCTGCCTGTCTCCGTGGAAGTCCCTCCTTCCACTCTTCGGTGCTATGTACCAGGCAAGACAAGCTGTGATTTTCTGGAAAACTGTGATGCAGTATTGGTACTGCCTTATAGTATCTTTAGTATCAGGATTTTTTTCTTCTGTAGTGGCAGTGATTGCTGCTCTGATGAAGGCAGGGTGTGCCTCATTCCCCCATGAATCATACATTAGTCGGACATGCTTTGCCCTGTATGAACTGTTTGTGGAAACTGCATGTATCCTTGTGAATCTAGCTTGTTCATGATTGTTCTTTCTTTCATGTGATTTTAAGATTTACTTCAGGTGACAGTGTTAGAATAGATCTGATCAGTCTGAATAAAGCCTCATCGTTGCAAAAGGTAATTTAAAAAACACCCCACTGTTGTGTATTTGGAGAACTGAAGATTTTTATCAACTTCTTTTCATTTTCTAGCTTGCCGGTTTTTGTCTTGCCTATCACATTTTTAAATATAGATACAAGTTTAAAAGTCTCTATGTGTTATGAAAATCAAGTTTACTATTGTGTGTACTACTGTAGGCCCTGGCAGCCCTAGCTACTGTCCAGAGCCCCATAGTACCAGTCACCATATGACTGCTGCAGAAGGCTGGCTGTGCCTGCAAGTGTGGAGCTGCAGGCAGGTCTGAGGCACAGGGGGGAGCAGCGGGTCCCTTCTCTGACTGATGGGTAAGTGTAATTCCTGAAGTAGAAGAGTGGGGCAACGAAGTCTTGGTACACTGGGGTTGTGAAGCATTGTGTTGGAGACTACATTGGAGACTTGCTGATATAATGCTTTACTATTCAGAGACTGGAAGCCATACAGGTGTTTTCCTCAGTTTCTCCTTTTTGGGAAGCCTAAAAGTGTGATTTTTTTTTTTTTCTTGTGTGTTTTTTTTTTTTTTTTCCTTTGAATGAGTCAAGAGTCTTCTTGCTGAGTAGGCTATAGTATTTTTAGATACACTGATTTTATGTCTGAATATGGTCTTTTTATGTAAAATGCATCTTTCATTTGACTGTTTTTCTTTCAGTCTGCTGGCTCTGTGTGTGCACTGGGCAGTCACCCACACCACAAGCAGCTAAGCAGCCTGTTATCTGCAACAGTTTAGCTTTTGTTTTCATTGAAATACTGAGTTTAATAATCAAATGGCTTCAAATTTTAGCTTGTTAAGGTGCTTCTAGTTGTTGGTTTATGTAGCCTTCAGGCTCCAAAGTTCCTGTGTAGATGTAGGTTTTATTATCTGTGTGACACAGTTCATAATTTGCAGGGAGAAGGTAGAGGAAGTGAGTCAGTATTTGCTGGTTTTCTTCCTAATTTTCTTTTGGCACTGAAAGCCTTTTAAAATCATATATATACAGTGAATGGTTTTATTCCGTGTGATGGGCTATAGGAACATTAGCTTGTACAATTCTTAAGATTTTTTTTTTTTAGGAACTAGAAATTTAAGAAGAAAATTAAAAATATCTTGTATCTGGAGTCTGCAAAATCAGAGTTGCATGTCCAGAGTTCAAGCACATACAGTGCATGCTGTTGATCTCTTTGTAAGATGTGAATTCTTTCTGGTATTTCTTTACTTTTTTTCCATTATTTGCCTTACTTTGATGGTGATGTTTTCTTTTTCAGTAAACATTTCTGTTGATCAATAGGAAGTCAAGTTTTTTTGCATGATTACTCTGGATTGTTAATAGTGTATGACAGACAATAATAGGTTTGCAGCTTTAAAGCAGTTTGTTATTCAGAGAGAAATATACCTTCCTTCTGAGGTTAGGTTTCTTTTGGCCCAGCTGTAATGTGTGCAATTAGTGTCAGCAACAGAAATTGTGTAGGTGTTAGTGCACATGGGAGCAAGTTGTGAACTTGCATCAGTGGCATCACTGCAAAGCCTACTGTGGCAGCATTCCTCTTCTGGCATTTAAGAACCAGCCTCTTACTGTACTTGCTGCCAGGCGTTTTGCTGTGTTACTGAAATAAATGTATGGATTCTTCAAGTTAAAACTGCCTTATGCTGCCTAAGGTCTTCCAGGTTTATGTCAGAATGCTGAAAATTGTTAGGTGTTACTACAGTGTCTCATGCTTTTGCTGATGGTGCTAATTTAGTTAGTACAGCTGTCTGTATAAAAAAATGAGAACTTTGTTATGTCTTGTGTTGAGAACTTGTGCGTAGGCCGTGTTCTTGAATGTAGTATGCATTCTGGTCTGCGTGTTTTAGAATTTGCCTATGCTGCTGTTAACTGTCTAGCATCAGGATAGGTTTGGTACCTTGAGTTTGTGGTTGTTTTTCATGATTGCAATGTAATTTCTTCATAACAATGAAAATGATGTATGTATCTGTAGCATATTCTGGAAATCAGGTGGATGAAGGTTTGTAGTTCTTTTCTTTTTTACTTTCCTTAGTCTTATTAAACACATTTTCAAGGCTGTTTTCCACTTCTTAAACGCAGTTTCTTTTGCTGACACTGTTATTATCAGCTGTCCTACAATAGGATATCTTGGGAAATGCTTGTTAAGAATGATGACCAACCCTGCCCGGTGCCCAGCTGGCAGTCTGTGGGCTATAGTTAGCACTTGCAAAAACACTTCTTCCGCTGACACTTACTGTATGAAAATATTTCTATAGAAATGCTAGCTACAGAGCAGGGAAAAACTACTTTGACTGATAAAATGGATTATGTACTTTCTGTTCTGTAATGAAATTTTACTAGAGTAAAAGTTATCATGGATGCTTGACTTGTGGTGGGGAGCAGTGTTTTACCTTTTAAAAAAGAAAAACAGGAAGTTTGAAAGTCAGTGGGTCTTTTTGGTATGGGAAGAGGGGTGTGTTTGTTAAGAAAGGAAGGTATTGAAGGTATCTTTGGTATTTGTTGTATTGAATAATAAACCTAACTTTTTTTGCCTCCATAGGTATACAAAGCTCGGATATGCTGGTAATACTGAGCCCCAGTTCATTATTCCTTCATGTAAGTATTTGTTACTTCTGTATGAATGCTGAAGTTACACTTAGAGTTTCTGTGACTTGCTATGTTAAAGAAAATAAAAAGGCAGTTAAAAATTAGCAACTTGAAAAGACCTCTTAGTGATGACTCAGGATGATAGCATGGCTCTGTTCTGGTTTGCTATGGATACTCAGTTTAGAAAGATACATTCATTAAAATAATATACATGAAGTGAAATTAATTTTTTGGAAACTGAAATAATATTAAAATGCAGTAGCATGGCTATATTTACTGCTCAGAAGGCTCTTCCCTTGTTCATGGTTTATCAGGTAAAAGTTCAGTTAATTATAACTACAAAAAATATTTTTCAAATGTATAGTTTAATAACTTCAGGGTTTAAGATGTTATACTTGACCAAGAGTTTTCAGCATTACAGCTCTGTTAGTTTTCTGTTTTGCAGATAGAGCAAATGAACGTTTCTCCCCACCCTGTAAAATTGCTTATTTATTTTCTCCCTCTTTTGAACTGTTTCTCCTGCTTGAAGTGATATGGCTCTACTCTAGAAAGTGGAACTCTATCAGCTTTGTTTAATAATGCTGCACATTTGGCATTTTGTCATTATTTATCTGTGCCAAAGTAATCATATATTACATCCTGGTAAAAAGGAATAATTAGTACACCCAGTTTTCCTTGTAAATGCAACAGGAAAAGAGCTAGAACTAATACTACTTCAGCATAGTCACTGTGAAATAGAACATGGTAGTTGAGGATCTGTGTTAATTTTTCTGGAAAACATGCTTCAAAAAACGATTGTCATTGAAACTAAGGTTAATTCCCTTAATGTATTCTCCTGTTTTCATACAAATGGGAGAATTCTTTCAATCTCTTCCAAATTATCTTTTAATATGTAGTTCTTAATTTGTTTCGGTTTCCAAATGAGCTTCATTTGGTTTATCCCAGTGGTATGGCGCATATGCTCCGCAGTTTTGTTTTTCATACAAAAACTAGTTTTAACATTAGATTAAAAAAGTTACTGAGCCATTGGAAAAAACCTTACCGTTGCTCCATAAACTTCATAGCAGTCTTTAAATTAAAAATGGACGAATGATTACTAGATTTCAGATAAATAGTTTCCGTGCTTTTTCTGCATCTTCAAATTTGGTTTATTTAGTTTGAAATCACTTTCTTTTTCCAAAAAAGAGGAGATAATGATGACTCTTTAAACAAATTCTGGGAATAAAATGACCTGTGACATCATTAAGCAGAGAAATTTATACAACAGGGATGCTATTGGAGTCCAAGAGAAAGGGGGTCAATGAGATTTTTGGACAGCTTTTTGATACAGTGTGGTGTATTTTAAAAAAATGCTCTATGTTTGAGGCGCCTACAGCTGAAATCGTCCTTGACTGCAGTTCTCTTAAAGAGAAAGACATTTTTCTCATTTGTACTGTAATACAAGTTAGATAATTACACTAACTGCACAAGTTTGCATTAATCTTCTGCCTCAAACGAAATAAAACAGAGCTGGTGTAATCCACATTGGAGAAATGAAAATGGAGGATGATAGCAGTACCTAGTTTCAAGGTAAAATTACAAAAAAAGAAAAATGGATCTTTTCATATCACTTTGGTGTCTTTAATTTCCTTAATACTATCCCCAGTAGAAAAATGGTTTGGTTTCTCCTTTGACTTCCAGGAAAGGTGGTTGCATTTTAACAGTTCGGTTCCTTAAAAAATGTTTTCTGTTCAACAGGTTTGAGCAGCATTCCTTTAGCCTTATCTCACTCCTGCTGTTAACAAATTCTTATCTCCTTATGTTGTGTTCTTGATTTAATTCTGAATATGCTTCTGTAGTGATAAATGCTTGCTTGAAAAATGAAGTAAATGAGAATATTTTAGGCCAAGGTGGGTTTTTTTGACGAAACTTGGATTCACTGCTTTCTTCCCTTACTGCTTTTTAGATTGTAGCAGGTTGTTAATTTTGCTCAATTTTTATTCATTTAATCCTTTTTTTCCTGCTGTATGTTAAAACAGGAGTCAACTTCTTTCCATTACCTGGTAGTTCTTTTGATCTGTCATCTATTTCAGTTTTTCTGTGCTAGTTTACATGTTAGATGGCACTGTACCTTCAAAAGGAAAAAAAATGCGTAGTGGTTAAACACTGAAATTGATTTGCTGTAAGTAGTCTTTTTTTCTAAAAGCTCTTAAGTCTTGTGCCAAGCAAACCAAAGGCAGAACTTCTGATACGCCGCTGGAGTGCTGCCCACCTTCAGGCACTGCAGTAGCCTAGCTCTGATTTCAGCAAGATTTATTTTTCTGTTTGTATTTTCAAGATATGATTCTTGATTCAGGTTGTTTCCTTCTCATTTCTGACTTTACAAACCGGGACTGAACAGGCTAGCCTCAATGTCAGAAAAATACTGAGAGTTCCCATCTTGTTTTAGTCTAGTAACAGGGTGAAACCACTTTGACTTGAAAGTTTCTATAATCCTGTGGTGAGCTTGGAATTTTACTTGAAAGTTCTTGAAGATGACATATATTTGGACAGAAAAACTTCCCCAAAGCTTGCAAGCTCTGTAATGATGACCTGAAAAATATTTGACAAGATTCTTTTTTTGACTTGCAGCAAACACTGGCCTTGTGACATCTCCTTCCACACAATTTTAGCTTCTACTTCCTATCTACACCCTCCCTCCCTCCTCCCCCTTGGCCATGATATTCAGCTTCCTCCAGCCTTTTGCTTCCTCTCTGCTCTCCTGTAAGCTGCTTCAGAAGTTACAGTATGATTCAGTTTTCTTCCTGAAGAGCTCAAAATAATGTCTTCTGCTTTATCCTGTTCAGTCTTTCACAACTTTCAATGTTTTAGTTTCTCTGGCTGCGCAGCTCTGCTTTTGTTGCTTTTTATGGGAGGAGAAGGGAGGCAGAATGGGGAGCATCAGTGAACTTAATGGTGCTTTGCCGTAGCATGCTGTTGATTTCCAAATGCTATGTCTGTGCTGCCCTGTGTCTGGTGGGCTTGAGGCTGCAGCAACTATTTTCATAACATTTTTAAATTTGAGAGCAAACAAATTCCTACTGGAGGTGAGAATTAGCAAAATAGTTCTGCCTTTGAAAGAGCTTTTGGATCACAGTCTTTGAATAATTGAGAACAATATTAGTGCTTCTTATATATATTAAGTTCCTCATTTGTGTGAAGGATTGTGTTTAAAGACAATTAGTAAGACTTTGAAAAATAGAGCAGGTGTTGCTGGCACTGTAACCTTGGTAGCTAGGGGCCGATGTAAAAGTTGAGGAAAAGGAACATCTGTGTTCCTGTGGTATCTAAGCACTGATTCATCTTTCCAGCATCCTGTGTTTAGCCTTAGCCAGTATTTTTTTGATAAATCATTTATTCTTTATTTTTGATGAGTAATTACCCTGGAAGGAATAAATTGCCAAGATGCATGCTCTAAACTTTTGCCAGTTATTCCCTGAAGAGAAGGTGACAGTCTGTCTTAAATGAAATTCTACATCCTATTCTTAATGATAAGAGTAGGATTTAAAGGGAGAACTTAAACATAGGCTTTATGAAAATCTGTTTCAAAGTTCCTGAAGGTACATCAGGTAGCCATACAAGTTTCTGTTCTTTTAAAATACTCCTTTTATTCTATCCAATACTCATTTTCTGTATGTCTTACATTTTCTCCTGCTTGCATTTTCCTGCTTACATTTTCTTCCTGACTTCTTTTTTATATCTTTTGCTTATTTAGTTGCTAGTCAGTCCCTTTTGTGTGCCGTACCTCATTTCCATAGTATGTCCAGAAATCAGATTGGTTCAAGTGAAGCAAAACATTTATATAATGGCAGCCTGTTTTCTTGCTGTTTATACAACTTCTACAAATTCATTCCTTTTTTTTAAACATTATTGTTATTAGCAGAATGTGCAGAAAATTAGCACACTTTTTGAATAAAATGAAATCTGTAGGGTTACTGATCTTAGTGATTTTTTTCATGAAATCAGGGAGATAATACACATTGAGTGTCTAACAATTAAATCTGTATCTAGGTCTGTAATTGTTTTCCTTTATAAATCTTAACTATGTTTTCTTATGATTAGAATTCAAATTACCTGTATTTACTTTAGCTTTTCTGTGCTTGTGCCTGAAACAAAGGCTGAATACAATTACAGTGTGTTCCTATTTTTGAATGTTGAGGTTTTTTTTCTTTGTGCAGAATATATGATCTCCAGTATTGTCTGTGTTCTCTGTTAAAGGTATTGCTATCAAAGAATCAGCAAAAGTGGTCGACCAAGCACAAAGGAGGGTTTTGAAAGGTGTTGATGATTTAGACTTCTTTATCGGGGATGAAGCAATAGAAAAACCAACTTATGCAACCAAGGTATTAAGAGAAATGCTTAAAATGATTTTCCAGTACTCTTTAGGAAGCGGCAGATACACTGTATGCAGCAGCTTAAGAATGCTTTTTGGTTAAATTTAATCTTATTTTCTTATTAATTCTGTTTTGATGGAAAATAAGGCTTGGTATTAGTTTTGTTGACCTTCAGGAGCCTGTGGGAATTGGCAAAACAATGTGTGATTACCTGTTTCTTTTGAAGTGAAGGGAGGCTGGGAGAGTGTTAAGCGGAAATATCACATTCTTTCATGTTCCCTGGCATCTTCTGTCAGCAATGTCAAAGTCAGAATGCTGGGCTAGGGGGAATTTTTGGTTTATCCTGATGCCTCCATTCTGTTGTACTTAGAGCTTGATTTATTGTCTCTCCTGTTCAAGGTTGGAATCTGACTTTTGAATAGGTGTCAGATTGGAACAAGGAAAACATAATGCAAAGTTTCTTGCATATGTAGATCATATGCTTCTACTGGAGATGAAAACACTGATTGTTTTTGTTTGTTTCCAATTTTATTTTGATAATCTTCTGCAACAGTGGCCCATCCGCCATGGTATAGTTGAAGATTGGGACTTGATGGAGAGGTTTATGGAGCAAGTAATCTTTAAGTATCTAAGAGCAGAACCTGAGGATCATTATTTTCTTTTGGTAGGTAAAATTATGTCCTGCTTATGGAATTGCATATGACTAGTCAGAAATTTGTGCTGAATTATGTCATAGTTCTTAAATATGAATATGTTTATCTTGAAAAGCAAAGTAAATATAAATTACGTGGAACTTGCCTTACCTTGCTTATCCCATCCAGGTTCTTTAATTTTCTAAAGACGTGAGAGTGTCTGAACTGCTACTTTTTCCTGTTCTCTGGTTCATCACTTCTTTCTATCCTTTTTTCACTGAATTCAATGATTAAGTGTATATTTTTGAAGCAGAAAAGTACTCATCTGTTTTGACTTTACATGTAAATTGCAATTACTTTGGTTTTGCGATGTTGCCATTTGGATGATGTGTCTTGAGGGTCAAATTTTGTCTTTTTTTTTTTTTTCTTAAATCAGAGGGTTTGTTGTGTTTGGGCAGACAAGATCTGAATTAATGTCAGTGTTATACTGCAGCACCTGCTATTCCTCAGTATTATATTTAAAGCCATTGAAATAGGCAGTCTGTTTTAGTGCGATGTTTATAGTGCAAGTTTGGAATTAGAGGTGTTGACCATACTCGCTAAAGAGCATCTGAGCAAGTCTTCTTGAAGCAGGTCTAATTAAGTCCAGCCAAGCTTTGAATATTTCCAAGGATCAAGATGCCAAAACAACTCTGGGATCCCTTTTCCAATATCTGACCACCCTCACATTACCTTTTTTCCTCCTAATTCCTGTTTAAGATTTCCCACATTGCAGTTTGTCTCCATGTCCCCTTGTCCTATCACCTTTGTGAAGAGGCTGGCTACCTCTTCTTTTTACCCTCCTGGTTCATGTAATGGAAGAATGATACTCTTTTTTTCCTCAAATGTTCAGTAGCACTATCCAAATTGCTTTTTCAGAGGAATGACTTAAGTATGTTTGCTATTTTAAGGAAAATTATAGCATGCTATCACAGCATATTGTATGTTGTTGCTAGCTTTTCTCAGTTGAGTATATTTCTACAGTTGCTCATACCAACTTGTTTTAGTGATTGCCTTCTGAAGAAAACCAGCTTTTTTTTCTTTAATGAATCAGAAATTTTTAAAGTAATTGTCATTCTTGAAATATGCTAAACTGCATTCTTTGATATATTTAGGTTGATAGTCCTTGATTCTTTCAAGTGAAATGAAAAGTTGTAATGAGCTAACCAGCCCACAAGGGGGGCCTTCAATGTAGGCTCCTAAGCAGTAATTACTATAATCTTATTGTGCTTCTGTTTTCTTGTTCTTGCTGAAATCATCACGTTTTGGAATGTAATTTGCATAAATTCTGTTACTGTGAGAGGAGTTTCTAGATTGTCTTAATTGCACTATTTGCCTTTAAAAGCACCCTTTGCACATTCTATTTTTACATGCTGTTGTTGTGGAATGACTCATCTTTCTTTCAGATTTAGGATTTGGTAACTTTTTTTTTTTGAAAGTTGGGTGGTTTGAGTTGAATGTAAGTAAAACTACTTTCCCTGCATCCCAGACCGCCCCCCCCCCCCCCCCCCCCCCCCCCCCCCCCCCCTCACCCCCCCCCCCCCCACCCCCCCCCCACCACCACCCCCCCCCCCCCCCCCCCCCCCCCCCCCCCCCCCCCCACCCCCCCCCCCCCCCCCCCC
>WYDI02040089.1:0-14335 GCA_009867235.2 Psittacus erithacus
ACTGTTCCCAGGCTGAAAGTCAAAAACACAGCACTGCACCAGCTACTAAGAAGGAGAAAAATGGCTGCTACTGCTGACCCCAGGACACATGCATAAGCCCTTCAGCTCTATTGCTGGCTAAATACACTTCTCACTGGCTGGTTTGTTTTTTGTGTAGCTCCACAAAGAGCTGCCCTAGCACAACTGAGGGAACAACACAGGAGTGAAATAAATGGCCACATCCAGGAGCTCCTGAACATCTTTCTAAAGAACCCTGCAGGTGAGAGGCATGTTGACAGAAAGATGACAGGAAGCAATCACCTTTCCCTGGGCACAGGAGAGAACTCGAGTACTTAAAGCTTGCATTCTGTTACAGCCATGTTCCCTGAAATTCAGAAAGACAGAAAATAAGTTGAGGTGTAGCTGAGGTCACAGAGCATGCAGGTGTTGAGTGTTAGCTGAACAAGAGAGAGATCACCCTTGCAAGATGTTTTAATGCTGGTTAAGTTTACCATGCTGAAGCAAGTCAGAACAGTAGCTCTGCCACCTTCTGCTTCTGGGCATAGAATGAGGTCTATTTTTCTCAAATAGGTTTCAGGGGAAGTCATGAAGTGTTAGCAGCAACTCAGTTCCTGATTATTACCCTTACTTACTACAAGCAAATCCCCCAGTTCAGGAACAGGTGCAAACAGTGGTATAATAGAACTAGAACCTGTTGTCACTCCACTCTGAAGGCAGGCAGCTACTGCTTAGGGGTTGCATAGGCACACAGGAGCTAAGAGGGCTGTCTTCTGAAGGGCCTGTCAAGTGCTATGTCAGTTAAAAACATCCACTGCATGCTTTTCCTTGAAGCGGCCTCTCTTGCATTTGCCAATAAATAACATCTGCATCTAGAACACACTGGGCTGAGTGGTGCTCACTCTCACAAAATAAGCCCTCCTTGTAAAAACCACGAATGACGATACATATAACAGCTGTATAATCCCCCTGAAATCAGTCATTATCACAGTTAAACTGTTAGCCTATTAACTACCCTCAGTGCTGCTTTAGGGCTCTTAACTGCTGGTTAAAACTGATTTTCCTAGGGATTATACTTACATAAGTACCAGAGAGAGTCTAAATTAAGCTATGGAATGTTTATTACCAGGCAGACCAAAAACTAACCATTTAAGCTCTCCATAACATACTTGGTCCCAACCTTAAACATCCCTTTTTGTGATGTTCTCAGAGCATGTATAAAGTCAGTAACTGTGCAAAACCAGTATTTTCCACAAAAGCCATATAAAAATAGAAATAAAAACACTTCCTAATTATTTCTTTTTGAAGCTCCAAACAGATTTAATTAAAATATGAAAAAAGTTGGTTCCTACTTAGTGCCTCCATTATATAAAGAACAACTAAAAATAGAAATTGAAGCTGTAACAGAAAAAGATGCGCACTTAACATTCTTACAGCAAACTGAATCCCTTCAGACTACTTGCTGAAGAAGCCCAGCATTACCTAATATTCCTTGAAACCCAAATTCATTGTTTATGCTTTCTGATGAAAAATTAGACACAGCCAACATTATTGTTTTTATTATAAAATGTAAATAAATTCAAAAATTGTAAATCTGACTGTACAATTTAATTTAAAAATTAAGTCTAACTGACGGTCCTTTATGAGCTGGTGTCAGATATGGCTAAGGAAATAGATGAAGAAGACAAAGAAGAAGAAGAATATTCATTATTTGTTATTGATGCTTTTTCTTCATATTTTGGAGGCGAATCAGAGGAGAGGTAAAGCACTGGTAAATTATCTGAAGGTGAGCTGCTTCCAGAAATTGTATATATGGTTTCATAGTCTCTAACAGCAACAGTTCTTTCATCATCTGCAAGCTGGGCTCTACAAAAACACAAAACTACATATTAGCATAATTAATTTCTCTACAGTGAGTGAAATTCCACTTGACTTACATAAACATACATGTACGCACACGCTCCCTAATAATCCCTGGAGCAAATAACTTGCAAAGGCATTAGGATTTCATTCTCTAGGCTACATTATGATTCATATGAAAATTCTATTGCTTCAGAAGGGAAAGGCAAACAAGCTCCTTTCTAGCTTTACACATCACCAGTCACAGCCTGGCTTATGGGCATTAGGGGCTTCTAGCAGGGCTGCCTCATAATCTTACTAAATCTTCTGATCCTTAGCTCCCGATATATCTTTCCTTTTGTAGTCTATCACATATGTGCTGTCCCCTTTCCTTAGGAAATTAAAAGACTTAGAATTGCATTGCAAAAATCACAATCCTTAGCCATTTGAGATCTTACATGAAAGGGAACTTGAAACTTTTATTAAGCTTTCCAGCAACCCATGACAGACGTAAGGAGTAGCAATCCTGCTCAGAGCTGGAGAAACAGAAGTAATTGGACACAATCAAACGACAAGCTCCCATTGACAGTCAAGGAGGGCAGCCAAATATTCACTACCCTCCTCTGACCATCATAACTAGATCCCCATCAGTTGTAACCACATGGCTCTGATACCCTGCTCATCTCACCCTGGAGTTGGCTGGCCTTCAGCATGTTGCTTCATCTGCTTCCCAAGGGAAGGGAAGGGAAGAACTCCTCATTCCTTATGACTCACTCCAAGAACTGATACTTGCCTTTGTGCATGTATCTGGTCACCCACCAACACTGTGAGGAGCAGGAATACAGAGCATCTTATCTTCAGTGGTGCTACTGGTATGTGAGGGTGTGTGCTTAAAGGAGGGAGAACATACTAAAAGTTGCTTGCATTCCTTCACAGCCTTTGGTAATCCACATTATTTTACCAAACACATGGGCAGGCAGCCCAGATCTGAACTCAGGGCCTGAAATTAAGGGCAGAGAGCATCTGTGTCCCTCAGTTTAGTGCACGGTACTTATACAGACAGGTGGTACAAGAGTCATACTCTCTCTCCCAGATGCTTGCAAGGCTACAGCAGAACATGCGTGTTCCTGTATACCTCCCCGTTATCTACTCCTGCCCAGTCTTCTAAATGTATTTAAACAACGTTTTTTGAGAGTGCTCTTGGACCACATCTGAATCGGCTGTCTCAGAGCTATTGGAGGTTCAGGTTCACACTGGGGGCAAATAATTTCTCCACACACATCCACTTGCTTTGTGTGTACATCTGGGATGCACATGCCAGAAGGGAGCTACACCACATGCTGGACATAAGACACACTCATGTATGATACCTAACTCTAGGACCAGCAGCAGCTGGTATGAAACACCTTCCACCTGTGGAAGACTTCACCCAGCCCAATCAGACACAGATACTTCGTGTAAATTCCTTCTTTCAGCAGCAGCAGTTTATTTTCTCTTCTGCTTGCTCTGGCCATCCTTCAGTTGCACTAGTACAGCTCTGAGAGCTGATTCATTTCACTTGCAATCTGAGAGCAGGCAAAGACTTTTATACTTAACAAAATAAAATGTTTCTTTGCACAACAATTTATCCCTGGCCATGAGAGCCACTGCTCTCTGGAAAGCACTTTCACTTGATCAACCTGACATCTTCTCATACCTACATCCGCCCTTGCCATCCTGAATTGGCACATGTTTACGGCACTGAGTAATCAAAAGGTTCTCATCAGCTTTGTACAAAAAGTACTTTCTCTGAAACAATTTAAGTGGAAAACCCTCAGACCATTAATTGTGTGCATAGCTAGGATTTATTAGGCTTTGTATCCCTTAGCACACGTCATCAATCTCAAGCTGGACCTCAGTCAGTGGGAACCAAACACCGAGTGTCTTCCTTCCCTAGGTGGTATGTAAATGACCATTTCATTTTGTCTGGGGGCTAGTCCCACTCTGCACTAGAGAGAGTGCTACAGCAGTTGTCAAGAAGACTGAGTAGGGGTTTTGATAGAGGTGTTTATTCTCTGTTAAAAAAACGCAACACGGTGATTTTGAGGAAAAGCAGAAAAACAGTCTGGCTTGTAGTAACAGCAACAGAAGGCATCTGCTGTCTCCAGCAAAGATGGAGAGGAAATGTTTGAAGGAGGGCACTAGGAAGTTAAAGACAATATAAGGAGCTGTTGACAATGATTATTTTGACTAGAGAACAGTGCCTTGCACAGTGGGGCTGAGCCCCAACAATCCAACAGGTACTCTTCAAAGGATGACTAAAAAACCACGGACATGGCTGCACACAGTGTGGTAACACAAATAAGCACCATTGCTAACACAAGTATCCTTCCCCTGTGGCATTTAGGACTTTGGGCAGGAAGAAGGTTTGTGCTTGCTCACTTCAAAAGGAAAATTAGCATGAGTTTTGAAGTGAGCCGACATCAGGCACACAGCTGATCACGGAATACACTGCCTTGCGTGAGTAGACAAACACTGAGTATAGTGGAAAGCTATTAAAGCAATGGACCAACAACTACAATGACTGGACACAGCCAGACAGGCTGGAGTTTTTGCCACAGTGATGGTGCTTGAGATACTGCAGGTTAAACTAAAGTCATACAATGAAGAAGTCCCACACCACCTACTGACTCACAGATCAAAAATAAGCTGACATAAGACCTTCCTAAAGGTAAAGTCAATTCTGTATCATGAAAACCCTGAAAATGAGTTGGGGGCTCTAGGCATGTGGCATCTAGCTCTCCTGGCCAGATCTAGCTCTGGGTCCTAGTATGTGGTCCTTGCAGTACCTCTTTCACCATCAAGTCAGCAGCCTATTGGTGGTAACCCACAGGGGATAAATAACCCTACAAGTTCTTCCAGTGTAGACTGGAAGCCTTCAGTCACTTGGCAGCTCTCCTTCCCACAGCTTGGTAATGGCAGCATCTAGCAAATCAGCTGTTCTCAACCTATGGAAGATTGGCTGCATGGGTAAGGTGCAACACCTTGAGATGAAGTTGGCATTGCAACCTTCCTTTCAGAGCTCCTCTTGCTCTTCTCCTGCCATATCAAGGTATCCTTTTATCTTGACATACTGCCACAGCTGGAACAAGGCAGACCAGCATAGCAGGTCTCACTTCCTCAAGGCAGCAAGCTAATAGTCATAGAAGGAACAGAAGCCACTAAAGTGGAGTTGCCTGGATCACAGGGCCTGAGGATAGGTGTCATTAAGGGCTCACTGCATTCGTTCTACAGAGAAAAATCTTTCAGTGCAGGTATCATGACACTGAAGCACTGCTGTCAGGAGCACCTTCTCTTGGACAATCCGTGGAAGAAACCCAATCTGACTATATTTAAATAAGACCACTTATTTAAGGCTTGGTTTTTACTTCATCCAGTCATAATGAACTGTTAAGAATTTAACTCCCATAAAGGACACTCTGTGGCTCATGACTGCTCTTTCATATCAGGATATTTTAATGCTATTTCAAGTAAAGTATTTGAAGCAAGTCCAATGACACACTAGAAAACTTTGTAGTGCCTAGCAGACAGTTAATTCACAGTGATTATTTTAGAATGTGGTCCTGGATACCTTGAGAAGCAGCTCAGATTTTCAAAGACACAGAAGAAAACAAGTCTTACCCATCACTGAAGATAGAGTGGTATGGTGGGGGATTTTCACTTGTAGGCAAACCATTTGACATAAGACAATGTGTTACAGTTGGTGACACAGGATCAGCAAAATAAGGAGGCGGTGGAGGTGGGAATATCATTATATCATCACCTAGAGAAAAAACCCACCAATTACTACCTCTGAAAAATTGAGCACCACTGTTTATTATAACTGTATCCAAAAATATTTCCCATCTTTGGAATTACTTTGTCTACCTTTTAAGATAAAGTGCAATGATCACACATACAGAACTGTTATGTTCTAGGCTGTTAAAGTACATTGGAGGTATATTCAAAAATCAAAATTATCCCAGAATAAAGATGCAGCACATTGACAAATGGAAGATTTCATGTAGAAAATACAGGTGGGGAGGGGGAGTGCTCCGTCTAGCTAAGAGACACAAACTTCTTCACTGCTGGCTGAATTCAGAAACTGGAAGTGCAAGGCACAGTTACTGTTGGCTCACTTTAAGAACAGGCAAATATTTAGTTTTCCTCACATATCTAAAATAGTGCAGCTTAAGTTTCTCCACAGTACTGCAGAGTTATAAGAAAAGTATTCAAGTCATATTAATACCACAATACTATTGATGCATAATTCACTATTAAGTGTACTGCACAGCATATCCGCCAATTTCAACATCAAAGAGTTTCAATTTTTTAATTTTTTCTTTAAACAGAAAGTTTGTGTCTATCATTCACTGCATGATTTACATTGACATTCACAGCCGCCTGGCACCTTTCCTTCTTGGTAATTTGTCAGGGAGCATCAAAAATATTGAGTAAGGTGGGGGTATCTTCTAGCTGAGTCACCATTGTTCCAGAATGCGACAAAGTCAACCAGACCTCAGCCTTCAGCCTATCAGTTTTCCTCTTCCTGATGGAAATATAAAAAGAATCCACTAATTTTGCTTCCTTGCCTTTAAAACAATCTGAATTCCTTTCTATGACCCTTTGATTTGTCCTGGTGTCTGGAAAACTTACTTTACACCTTCACATCTTCTAAGATGTTAGAGGTCTGTACACTGGTTTGACAGGCAGAAGGAAAAAAGTTTTGCATAACAGTCAGTCAGTCAGATGACAGTCAAGCAATATTATGATTGACTAATCATTTTTGAGAGGTAGAAAGTTATCAGAATAACCTAAAAACAGTGGTATATGCAAGGAGCATTCCCTGCCATCATACCACATTTACTCAAATACTGTGCAATTACAGAAGCATTTCACAATTACATCTCTGACTGATAAAAGATGTGGCCATGATTAGAAGAAATACAGCACACTTCTTACAAAACAGATTCTTCTGTTTAAGGGGTCAGAGTTTAAGGCTAAAATAAATCTTAAATAAAGTCACAGAAGTCAACACACCTGTGATCTGCAGTGTCATCTACACACTCTGGGAAAGGAAATGGAACTGGACTCCTTCGTGTTGGATTACATGGCTTCTTTTGCCCAGATAGTAAGACCCTTTGCTCTCTCAAAGGTTTTGCCTCTTAGAGAAAGGTAACTGATCTTACAAAAAAGGTATGAGACAAAGTAACATTTTTCTGTTTTGACTGGCTTCACACATCAGAACTGACATGCTTAGACCTCAAATAAGTAATATTCAGAGGCAAATAATTAGTGGGAAACTTATTAGTAACTCTCAAATGTAAAGTTCACACATTATTTACCCACCTACTGTAACCTGAAAAGGTTCAGGCCTCTGAGGTTGTTCTTCACTTTCGCAAGACTCTTGGCTGAGATTTAAGTTTTGTTTCTTTTTAACATGAGCTATCACGAAGAAACACAACCCAGTGAGCACAATCAAAGGTCCCATGATTTGAAGAGACAGGAATCCACAGCCCTGGAGGTCCACATCAGAACTGCCAGTGTGGTTGAGCTGTACGGTGTGCCAGCTGGGGCTGCAGCCAGGAACCCAAATGCCCAAGATGCTAATTAGCATTCCACTAGTTAAAAACAGGAATCCAAATATAAGAAACTGAGCAAACTGACAGTTCCCACGACAAAAAACAAGGCTGTACACCTGTTCATTCTGCAACTGTCTTTGTCTTATATATAACCTGGCCCTTGATCTTGCCAGTAAAATACAAACCAGTCCACTTACAGCCAACACAGGCCCAGCAGCCTTAAGGACCTCATTACAGTCACTGAATGTTCCAGATGGGCATGACTGTAGAATAAAGACTGAAAGCAGGAATCCAGCGCATAGCAACACAGCTCCACAAACAAAAAGGAAAAAAATAAGTTTCCCATGTTGCCCATTATTTCCTTCACTCCCTGGTGCAGGAACAGCCACTGGATACATTACAACAGAATCTTCTCAAGCAGATGAGTTGGGGTTTTTTTGATTGTTTTTCCTGTTAGCATTAAGTGGCAGAAAACTACAGGAGATCTGTGAACAGGAAAATACATGAATAAAAATAAGAAGAAAAAAAGACAACAGTGGGACTAGCTACATTACGATATTTATTTCTGCATTTGCTACTTGGCCTATACTGTATATACCTCATCTGTTTTCTGTTTTGTATTACCTCCATTATGGATTAAAGGGCCTAATTCAGTCTGCTGCCACTGAATGCTGATGAAAAGACAGAACCTGCTTTATAGGTAGACTGAAAAAAAACCCCTGCAATTGCTGCTGCACATCTAAATGAATTGTTTCTTTAGATACAGAGTCTTATGAATAAGGGGACATTATTTTCAAAGGCTGAATCTGGGGAACAAGGACAGGCTAGCTTTTCCCTTGAAAGCAGAAAGCTACGGGAAATTTCTGCAGTGAATGGCAGAAAATGAGAGCTCTTGAGAGAAAGAAACTTAATGCAAATGAACATTGATGATTACTGGACTTAAAATCTTCTAATGCATACCTTTTCAAAGCATATAAATCTTGCTTCTTCTTCCACAGGCAATAAAAGCTTTTCTGTTTCTCTCCTTAAATCAGTTTCTGGTCCTATACAGCTTCAAGAGCAAGCATATAGAAGATTTTGGTTCTGTTCTGGAAAGACATAAAAAAAAAATAAAAAAGAATGACAATTTAAAAAGTCATACTAAAGACCGTGTACTTCATGTCTCACTGATTCAATAGTTAGAGCTGGTAAGCATACTGCTCCCACACTTTCTTTTAACTTCCCCATACTTCTGAATTCTTTGTCTGTGCTCCAAGAAAGCTTTAAAAAGAAATATAACAAAGGTGGCTCCCAAAAGGCTTCTGAGCCCACAGGAGTCTAGATTCAGCAGTGAAACAGAAGAAAACAGAAATGAGTGCTGAGGCTAGTCCATATGGTAGCACAGATGACAAATCTGCTGGATGTGGACAAACTGGGACAGGCAAAGCCTGACAAAGTTAGGACAGAGTGCCATTCAGTGAGCTGTGAGGAAAACAAAACCAAAAATAATTTCTGACATTATGCACAAGGAAGTTTGTGCTGCTCTGAAACTCTGGCCTACAGGGGTCATATGGACAACTGTACTCTATACTACAGCGACCAGCAATCATGAGATCTCAGGTCCAAGTGGCTACATCCATCAAAAGCCAACCTGAAACCCAGGAGAATTTCAGGCTGTGGAAAATAAAATCTGGATGGACCACAAGAAAGCTGTTCCCTACCAAGTATAGCAGTTACTTATGTGTGCTCATATTGCAGCATTTAACACTGCCCTCTTCCCCTCACCCACAATCTCCCATGACAGACAACCTCATCTATTACTTGATGGATAGTATCAGGATATACTGGATAGATCGGGAAGGATATATATGGACTGGAGGAGTTTGTCACAGATAGAAGCAGGGAATCTGCTTAGTTATTGTTATTAGTTAGTTAACCTTCAGACTTTCCTCTACCAGCTTCCACTGCCCTGCTACTAATTCAGATGACAGGAAGCTAGAAGTCAAGTTAGATTGACTCCTTCTTACATATGCCTCATAACACTTATTCCACAAGAAAAACAAAGTATTATGTTATTTTTATAAGCAAACTGTTGGAACACATGTCAGCCACAACAAGCTTTGTGTCACTCCCTAGTAAATGCAGTGCCCCACTGGGATGAAAACAAAACACAATCATAAAACCCATGTGTCACTCAAATATACAATTATCTGTCGGCAGTGCAAGGCAATCTATCAAGTCATTTTACTTAGCCACTTGCAAGAGTACGACCCAATTAAAGAACTTGCTGAGCAGATACATGAATGGTGAGGTTATTAGATGTATTACTGCTGAATGTCAAACCAGACTGCCAGCAGCATGGGAGAAGACAGAGAGAGCAGCATGCAGGTAAAAAGCACAATAAGCGCTAAGCTCAACAGGCAAACAGGCTACACCAGCAGCAGCCAAGAAGGCCACTGCAGGAAGAAACAAAGTTTCTCAGCTAGCTATCTTGCAAACGGAAACTGAGGGACCTCCCTTAATGCATCCCATTACTGTGATCAATTAATTTGTAAACTGTGCCTGCTAAGTGTTTCTTTACTGCGCTGGATTCAGTCTATCCATCTACTAAGATTGGTTCGAAAACCTGCTAGCTGAGGCTCCCTTGGTAGAAGAGTCACAGTTTCAGTCTGGAAAAAAAAAAATGGCTGTAAATAATACTAAAGATAGGACAGTATATCAATAAAAAGAAATTAAAGAAATTTTGATTGAGTTCAACCTGAAGACCATTAGCCAAGCACACTTTCAAAACTGCATGAGCTGGAGTTAGTTTGAAGGCTTTCCTTCTGAGCAGAGAAACTGGATTAGTTTAGTTCACTCCTCCTTCCTCCATTTCACTGGCCTTTCTGAAATTAATATAACTGTTTCTCATAACTTCATATAATCCTTCACATCTAGAAATTTCCCCATTTTTCTAATTGATTTGAAGTGGCTCAGATTTACTGTTCTACAAATGCACAAAACTGAATAAGGGGCCCCTGAAATATATATAAAAAAAAAATAAATCCCATCAAAGCCCAGTTTCAGACTCAGCTGTCTTGAGATACTTTTTGCTGAGGCATATTAATCATTATAACAGCAATAACACATTATAATTAGAGATAACTCTGAATCCTTCTTTTGCATTTCCCTCTAGGGAAGAAAACATGGACAAGTACAAGTGAATTAGGACAAAAGGAAATAATGAAGGGAAAAACAAAATCTAAACATTTAGCCCCTAAAAAGAAAAATCTGTAAATTTTTTCTCATTACTCCAGCACAGTGTCTGCTTTCCTTCCACCGATCTTCTTGCTATGAGATTAAGTTAAAACACATATCAGAAATGAAGCATGCGCCAATTTCCTTAATTTTTTCAGGCCACAAAAGAAGGAACATTCAGAACAGTCTGTTGTGGCTCTGAAGATGAAAGCCACAGATTTAATGCTGCAAAATCCAAAGGAGGACTAATTTTCATTTATGCTACCACCAGATTTCAATAAAAAACCCAATGCAAGATTAAGCTTTATTTCTTGTGTTTCAAGAAAAAGTATTTTAAGAAAGAAGCAAGCCTTATATTGACTATGTGCTTGAAATATTTCCATTAAATCTGATATATGCAGAGGCATATTGACATAAGAGAATTTTCCCTTTATATTGACCCAAAGTCTGAGAGCAGACATGGAAATGCTAGGTCAGAAACTGCTAGAACAAGATCTGTTAGTGTGGAGGCAACTAAGGATAAGAAAAGAGGGAACTGGAAACATAGCTTGTACAGGAAGTCTGGTATGAGCTTAACTTAAATGATATAGTGCTTTACCCTTTTGTAAGTCTAGCTCAAGCCAGGTATATTCAACAGGAAATAATATCAGAATCTCATCAATTTTCTGTGTAATACTTACAATATTCACATTATGAATAACTCCAAGAATTTTAAAACACAAGTTTGAATGATGGAGCAGGGATTTTTGCTTTCTGCTTGAACCTTCAGAGTTCATATTGTCCAGGATTTGCACTGCAAACACCAGGCTATAAATTTACTCCCCATTACTCACATGAAATTTGATAGCCAGGTGCAATCACATGAATTCAGGAACTGAGGATTAAAAGAAAAAAGCACTGGAAGAATTAAAATGCTGCTGTTCCTCTGTTTTATGTTTCCCAGAGAAGGCCCCGTTCCTGCTCTTTTGCTTGCAAAAGCACCCAAATAATTTCATGCAGAAGGATCAGATCTAGCCTGTGTTTTTATTTCAAAAACTATAATACCCTGTCAGTTGTAACCCACAATGGAAACCTATTAGAAGTCGCAAGCCATCCTTCTTAAGATTTTTCTATTTAACTGTTTTCACCCATACTTTCAATTTTTGAACGGTTACTGGGAAGTTGCCACTGCCATTGTGGCTGGGTGGGTTTTGGTTTTTTTTGGTTTGGGTTTGGTTTTTTTTTTTCCGGTGTGTGTGGGTTTTTGGTTTTTTTTTTTTTTTTTTCTTCCCAGGTTTCAAGTAAAACCATGACTTCTGACAGGACAAGCTACCTGGAAAGAAAAGTCCTGTCAACCTCATTCAGTTTAACCACATCAAAACATGAACTTCCTCTCACTCCCTGTATCCAATTCCCTCCTCCATTCTTAACTCCATCTGCACCCATGCCATTTTCTGTTATCATTTTATCGTATCACAATTTTCCCCCAGATTGCACTCTGAACTTGACATTCAGCAGAGCACCCATCCTTAAGTACAGCTGGTTAAACTGCAGTAAATTGGAGTTCACTGCCTTCATCCCCACAGTATTCCCTCCCCATGGTGTCTTCAATCATTTGTATTAAGAGCTAGGGGGAAATGCCTGACAGGAAGAATTTCCAGTTTTCTACTTTCAAACAACATTAAGGCTGTAAGCACTAACAGGTTCTGAGATGCCAAACATAACAGATTTGATCTCTTGCTTACACACTCTTGGATCAGTGCCCAACAGTGCTCTCATCTCATGGAACATACAACTTTGAGTGGATGCCACAGAAAGAAACTGCCCATATGGGCTGACAAAATGATTGTGTTAGCTCACACTGTAAGAAGAGTAATGCTGTTATTTACGACCATTGAAGGTGGGGCAGAAGTCAATGTCTGGAGAAATGCTGGAAAGCAGCTGCAGTAGGAATTTCCAGAAAATGAGATGAATCCTGACAGTCTCCAGACGCATGTGTGCCAGCCATCCTTCTCACCACAAACCAGCAGTCAGGGATTCTGACCTCTGCCAGGCAGAAATGTGCTCTGTGAAGAACCTGCCAGCTACTATCCCTGTGAGTCACAACAGAAAAATAGCTAGAGTAAAAGCTGGTTCACAAATGTCCCCCATTCACTCTGGCAGGGAAGAAAGTGTCCTGATGACACGGTTGGATATGAAGACCCCAGAAGGATGTTTGGACACAGAGGAGCTTGCAAAGCAAGATTTGGTAACCCACTGATTGGATGCCATGCAGGTAACTAGAACAGCACCTAGATTCAATAACATGCTCTGAAGGTTCCCATGAATGTAGATGAGAAGTTTTTTACAGGACACACCGGAGGATCCAAGAGCTGAGACAAAGCAGCTCCTACTTTCTGCAGTACCTCAAGGAAGGCTGGGGAGAAGGTAGACAGCCACACGTAAAGCCAGAGCTGACTTTCTTCAAACAAGTAACACAAGAAAGACCAATTTCTGGCAAGTTCAGGGAAGGTCTGTCCCATGAGGCTGATGTACCTCAAAGTTGCAAAAGCCACAGGCAGATCTTTGAGAGGGTAGGACAGTGACCATCAGGAAGATGCAAGTCTCCAAAAGCAACTCAAAGCCTTCCTGTCCTGGTTTCCTGAGGTTGGCTTGGAGCATGAAATCACAGCCAACACACAGAGAAGCAATTAAGCTGTACTCCATCTGGTAAATACAACATCCCATGGGATAACCCTCCGCATGCACCAGCCCATCCACCATGCTCTCTTCTAGCTACTAAGTCTTTTAAGTCACATTAAGGTCTTCAGCAGGATAGACCATGCCCCAAGAACACAGCTCCTATGCTGGAGCAAGCAGTGGCACATGGCTGCCCATCTACCCCCTCCTGTGAAGGAGCAGCACTTGGCCTGCATGGGGCTAGCCCATCACCTCAGCAACAGCCTTCTCACTAGCGCCTTCCCAGGTGTGTGCCACCAGCAGTAACTGGACCACAGTATACCAGCAGAATAATTTGCGAAGGCCCCTTCAAAGACATCTGATTCTCTCACTCTAATGGCGTCAAGGTCACACTGCGGGGAAGCAATGTGGGGAATGGTGGGCTCTCCAGAGAGATAAAGAGGCTTTCCTTGCCGCAGGGTGTTTATGCCCCAGATAAGCGAGATGCAGAGGCACTGCCCTAGCCTCCACGCTTGAGAGGAGTGAAAAACACCGCAATGGCAGCGGCCGAGCCGGCGGCGGGGAGACACGGCACAAGCCCGTAGAGGCCCCCTCCCGGGGTCAGCCGGGGGACGAGCCGCCCTCCAGCACCGCCCGCGTTCAGACAGAAAGCGCGCCTACCAGGGCGCCCCTCTCCGCACCGCGCCTGCCTCCCCTCGCACCAGCGCTCCCAGGCTACCCCCGCCCCGGAGGAGCGGTCGGCGACCGCTCCCTGCTTTCGCGCCCGCTGCTCGCTTCTTTCAACCCGCGGCGGAAGCTGTGACTGCCCCGGCAGCCAGAGAAACGCTTCGCCATGGCCTCGGCCCCCAGGGGTGGGCAGCGCAGATTGGGAAAGGCTCGCCGGCGAAGGGCTCCGAGCACCCACCCCTTACCTGGCCGAGGTGCGAAGGACTGCGGTGGCGCGGCCGGCGACGCTATTTAAGCACCTTCGCCCGGCAGCGCGTACTTGGGCGGGGCAGGGCCGGGCCGGGCAGCCCCGCCCCGCC
>WYDI02040089.1:14587-36131 GCA_009867235.2 Psittacus erithacus
CCGGACCGTGCTGCTGCAGTGGCTGTTGCGGCACCGCCTCCCCCGGAGCCGAGCGCCCCGCCCGGCGATGGCCTTTGCCGCCCGGCGTCGCCTCTCTGCTGCTGCGCCGCAGACAGGGGGCTTCCCGCGGCCCGCAGGGAGGGGGCGGCTCCGTCGTCCGTTGCCCACAGGCTAGACCCGCCGGCGTTCTGTGCCGGGGGACGGGTCCGAGTTGGGCGCTGCCCGCGCTCCTGGCGGGTGAGGAGAAGCAGGTGCGGGTGCTAGGCGGCGCCATCTTGGTCATCCCGCTCGAGGCTGACGCTGGGGTACCAGCGCCCCTGGGTCGCCGTCAGACGGCTCTGCGGCGGTGCGGGATGTTGGTGCGCGGCCGGGAGGTCTCTCAGCTGATGGAATGGAGGCGCAGATCCTTGGGCAAGGTCGTTGCATGTGTCCTGGAGTCGTGTATGTGGCTACGGTGTGGTGCCTCTGAAGTACCGGTGGCTTGGAGGTGCGGCAGGTGCGCAGCCCTCTTGGGGAGGCTATGCCACATCTCCCATTTCAGGAGCCCTTCTTTAGTCATTTTATCCTTGCCAGCCTTAGCCTTCTGCACACTTGGGAGCTTGATAGGTATTAAAGGCAGGCCAGGCTTAAGATGTGACCAACCTGGCCTTTAGTGCTTCCAGAGATGAGGCAGTCACAGCTTCTCTGGGCAACCTGTGCTAGTGCCTCACTGCTCTTAAATAATTCCTTCCTAATGTCTAATCTAGGGCTACCTTCTTTCAGCTTAAAGCCATTTTCCCTTGTCCTGTCTCTACATGCCCTGGTAAAAAGTCCCCTTCCAGATTTTGTGTAGCCCCCTTTAAGTACTGGAAGCCGCTCTAAGGTCTCTCCAGAGCCTTCTTTTCTCCAGGCTGAACAAGCCCAGCTCTCTCAGACTGTGACAAATTTCTATGAAATTCATCATTTCTTTCAGTGATGGCTAGTTCAGCCACTGGACATGGGGGAAGTTGCGTTCTGTCTTGCTAGGTGCAGGCAGCAAGCCGGCTTGAGTAGCAGAGACAAGAGCTGTGAAGTGCAAGGAGCAGCTGCGGGAGACGACCAGGAGCCAGGGGAGAAGGGTTGGGATGTGCCACATGTACGCAGGTGTAGCAGTGGTAGGACATGAATGACAGTGGGACTAAAGCTGCCCCACTGGGTAGGCACAGCCTGGTAGCTGGTGAAGTGTGAGGGAAGCCATTTGGGGTTATGTGAGTCAAAACACGGGGAGCCAGAACACGGATGAAAGGTGGAGTGATGCCCAGAAAATAGATGGCAGGAGGAAAGAGGGTCTATTAAAGTTGTGCTTGACAGGATGATAGTTTGGTTAGATGGTGAGACTGGGGGGAAATGGGATACTGGGATTTTGGAGGGGATCTCAATTTAGGTAGAGAAGTAGTGAAAACCTGGAATTTGATGAAGAACCAAAGAGTGTATGAAAATATATGTAGGGTGTAGGAAGGAGCTGGTGATGGGCTGTAAGGCTTCAAACTGTCCAGAGCTTGAAGATTCCTGGATTTTATTGGCCCATTGCTATCTCGACTGTTTTATGTCCCAGTCCAGATCCCACTGACTGGAAGGTGGGCTTCAGTTGTTAAACACTTGTATGCTGTTGTGAAGAGTCTAAGGTAAGGAGAGACTTTGAAGTAATGATTTCTGTATTCTGTGAAGAGTGAAATGTTTTAGTAAAGTGGAAAAGCAGGGAATGAAAAAAAAGCCTGAAGAGAACAAAAGATGAGCACTGATTGTTACAAACACACACTGAAGCTTAAGTCTTGCAAAGAGTGGAAGAGTGTAAAAAATGTATAATCAGGCTATTTTACAATGTGTGACAGTGGTGACACAAGGAGATTTAATTATGTTTATGTAGCAGTTTTCTAATACCTGATTCTGGTTCTGTTTTTGTTCCAACATGAAGATTTAATAATAACAACAATAAAAAACATTTATGTGGTGCTCATTTCTGTATGAAGTGTTTCGTCAGGCTAAGCTTTCTTCAGTTGTCTGATACCATTAAGTGATTCAACCACTGCTGTGCTCTCTTTTTCTGTTACGTAAATACTTTATTTCTTTTATGTAAATACTTCTTGTGCCAAACCTAACAGGTCTTAAGGGTTTCACTTTTAAAAAAATGTCAGGCTTGGCAAAAGTTAACATGTTTGCTGGCCAGCATCTATGTGCAAATGATTAATGACTTCTCTCTCCAAAGTTTGTCATAAGCTTTTCCCCTACATCCACCACTTGCGTTTCTTGTAGCCTTGGGCTTCAGGATTTGACGCCAGTGATGAAAGAAGGGATTTCAGGAATATTGTTCTTCAGTTAGTGAGATTCTGACTCAGCCTGGTGTGTGTGCTTTTTCAGTGGTTTAAGTGGATGTTGGTTCCTGTTATGGTTACAGTCATAAAATTGTAATCTTGAGATGTCTCTTGTGATTTAAAAGAAAAATTATTTTTTAACTACTTTTTTAACTTTTGATATAGTAACTGTTTAACTGTGAGAAATGCATATTGTAATTTCAGATTGTAAGTGGTAATATTTGTCAAAAATAGAGGTAAAATGGTTTTTGCCATAGAGGAAGGTACCAAGAGAGTTGTTTGTGCTAAGTCTGTGTATCACTGTGTGAGAGTGTTTTTTGGATGTTGATGTTAATAGGGAAAATAAAGTATTTTGGACTGGCATGGAAAGCAGTCCTGGAACTATGGAAAGCTACAGTACATTTGCACCTGGACCATGACAGGGAACCCAGAAATACCAGAATGTTACTACTTTTGAAATTATTTCTGTGATCAAAGTCAGTAACATTTGTGGAGACACTGCCAAGAAGATTTTAGGATGATGAGTAGAGAAATACAGTTACTGATAATTTATTGGTTGGGAATTAGTCAAGACTGCTTTGATGAAAGCCACTACTTATGGCAATAAACTGATTAAATATGAACAAAAATTTCTCATTTCACATTCCTTTTTATTCATTTATTTATTTTTAATTAGCAAACAAGTTTATAAATGGTAAAGCCATTTTTGTGGCTTGGATTGTTTGCCTAATGATGGCCTCTAGAAATGAGGTTGCAAGTGCAGTAAGACTAAATGCTGGTCATTTCTAGAATAAAATTCTGCGTTGCGGAAGATAATGTTAATTTGTTATGAGCAATATGAGGCTGGTCAATAAAATCACAGTTGTTAAGACTAATTTTTCTCTTTTGAGATTAGACATGTGAAATACTGGATGTGCTGGGATTGTGCTTCAGTTCAAAACACAAAATGTGATTTGCAGAACTTGTTCAGATGTTCAGAAACACAGTGAGAGAACTCAGACTGTCCTAAACTATCCTGATGAGAATGTAACTGCTGGAGAAATGCCTAGTGTTTATAATTCACAGCAGTTAGAACTTTTCCTGTTATGTTTTTCTGAAATCATACAAGATCTTTCAGTCTAGGCTGGTGCTATTGGCTTTGTTTCTGTCAGAGCTGACCTTTCATTAGTATACTTTGAAGCAAAAGCTGCTGAAAAACACATAAAGGTAAATAGTAAATTTTACTTTATAAACTGTGAATTGCTTGCTGTGTGATGTTGGGGGGCCAAGTGAGCTGGTGGTTCAGAAGTCGACGGTGATACAGTTCTCCAGCTCTTATTAAGTTGTGTACAGCCAGTTCACAGCAAGAAGTTTGTGTGCATAGAAACTGTAAAGCTCAATTGAATGGCTAACAACTGTATGTTTTAGTTTATTTAAGTTCTGCTAGCTCAAAAGAGCTATACTTCGAAATACGAGGATATAAAAATGTTTGTTTTATTAGAATTGTTGATTTATAGGCTCAGAAATGACAGAAACATTGCTGCCAACATTCAGTAAGCTTTTGAACCAAACTTAATTAACCCTGAAATAGTTCTTTGCGGTTTGGCAGATGGCTACAAAAGAGCCGCAGAAAAAAGTATCATGCCGACTGTACTTGAAGGGAGGGTGGAGTAGGCATTGACGCCCTCCCCCAAAACAGCAGCCGGCTGGGCCTGTGGTGCTGTGCTCATGCAGCGTACCCTAGTGACCTGTAAAGATGATTCCTTCAGGAGGAGCTGAGAGAGGCCCAATAACAAAACCAAGATGACTGCTCTCTTCAAGGCCTGGGCAGGGCAGGAGTGTTCACAGCTTGGTTGGCAGTCACTGCCTTCTCTTCATAAATCTTCTTTCCAACTCTCCCCTCTCACTCCCCTCTAAAAAGTGTGTAAATGCTACAGTCTTGCTCGTATTTCTGGCACTAAATCATAGAACTGTGGAATGGTTGGGTTTTAGACCTTTGAAGGACATCTCGTCTAACACCTCTGCAATGAGCAGGGACATTTTCAACCAGAGCAGGTTGCTCAGAGGCCCGTCCAGTCTGATCTTGAATGCTTATAGGTGTGGGGCTTCTGCTTCCCCTCTGTTCCAGTGATTCACCACCCTTCTTGTAAAAAACTCCTTCCTTATATCTAGTCTGACTATGCTTTTTTAGTTGCAACAGCCCTACTTTCCCCCATCTTTCTTATAAGCCCTCTTTAAGTCTTGAAAGGAAATTAAGATATTTAAAGAGAAGTGATTAAAAATTAATAGCATTCAAACAGGTTAAGCATTAACCCTAATAAAAAAGCTTTTTTTTTGCCAGGAGAGATAGACCCAGATCTCACATCTGAATCTTTTATTGGGTTTGCTTATCACACATGCATTTTGTTTTTAAGAGAAAGGCATGACAGATACTTCAGCTCTGCGATGGCACTGGGGTCAGGAAAGGAAGGCAAGCCCTGTGAATGCTTCTGCGTGCTGCATCTATCAGTATAGGGTGATTTTCTGTTTCAGAATTCATCAGTGCTGTTATTTAAAAGGAACACATGGCCAATATACACTTAACCAGGAGAAAATGTGTCATGATGGTGTGTCATTACTGACTTAAGTAACTTTTGAAAGTAAATGAGTAAGTGACCCCAGTCTCCGAGGAAGGACTAAGTACAGTGAGAAACAGTGTGGTGTTATGTTTTCCAGGAGAAACCCCTCACTACAAGAAAGACATCGAGGTGCTGGAGCAGGTCCAGAGAAGGGCAGCAAAGCTGGTGAAGGGTCTAGAGCACAAGTCTAATGAGGAATGGCTGAGGGAACTGGGGCTGTTTAGCCTGGAGAAACAGAGCCTCAGGGGAGACCTTATCGCTCTCTACAGCTACCTGGAAGTTGTGCCAGGGGAAGTTTAGATTGGATATTAGGAAAAATTTATTTGTTAAAAGGGTTGTTAAACTCTGGAACAGGCTGCCCAGGGAAGTGGTTGAGTGACCATCCCTGGAGGTATTTACAAGATATGTAGATGTGGTGCTTAGAGACATGATTTAGTGGTGGGCTTAGCAATGTATGGATGGAGACCCAGGAAAATCCTTGGACAGAAAGAAACAATATTTTGTCCAAATAAAATCTAAGCATGTCAGTGTGAAGGGTAGAGAGTGTTGCTTCTGTTGTGGATGAACAAGATTTAGGATGGGTTATAGAGAAGGGGTAGTTTGGACTAGGTGAAGCTCAGAAGTTACCTTTTGGTAGGAACTTTAAATCAGTCTGAAGTGAACCTTGGCTCCAGAGCTGTTCTGTAAGCGGATCTGTCACACTGCCCTATGTCTTTTCCAGTCATTCTAGCTGAAGTAAAAGATGCCAGATACTAAATTTTGTTGAGGTGGAAAATAGTGAATAAAAACAAAGGTTTACCTCACTATTCCACTGAGGTCAAGAGAGTGAAATCAAGCTTTCTTCAGAAAACTTCTTTCTTCAATAGATGAAAAAAATCAGAGGAAGATGTTAAGAATGGAACTTCAGTCAAGTGGGTATGAATCAAAGGAGGAAAAGAATAAGGTGAGAGTGATAGATAAATAGATTTTCAGTGAACTAATGGAAGGTCCAGAAAGCCATGATAGCATAGAGGAGATTGTACTGGTAAATGGGGAGTGATTGGTTCTAAAGAAGTCACTCTTTTTTGGACCTTTTTTATGTTAAAATCCACGTTTTAACCTCTGAAGAGTTCATTAGATTGGTAAAATGTCAGGTCTTTATCACTGCTTTGAGCAGGGGAAATGGCTAAATGATCTCCAGAGTTCCTTCTAGCCTCAGGTCTTCTGTGATCTTGTGAAGATCTGCAGATTTGTTGTCAGTGGTTCTACCTCTAGATGTATCTTAAGAATAGTTCAGAAAAGTCCTTAGTTATCCTCAAGTGATACGAGATTTTTTTGTCCTTATTTATTTGATCCTAAGTCTGTTCTTGCCATTTCGTGCGATGATGAAATCTACCTTATTTATTTTCCTCCAGACTTTTGTCATCTGCAAAACTTCAGGATTTTTAACATGAGGTAACTGGGAAAATACTAAATATTAATTCTGCAGAAATCCACCAGAAATGTGCTTAAATTCGATTCCCTGCTTAGTTATGTCTGAAGATTAATTTTTCAATCTATTATGTTCTTGCATTGCTCTAGTTATAAACCAAAATGTTGTGTACTACTAAATCAGGTATCTTACATAAATTTTTTTTTCCTTTGACCCTATTATTCTTATGATCCAGATTTTCAACCTAATCCTAAATTAGTTTAAGACCTCTATTCAGTACATTCATGACTGATACTAATTCTCTTAACTGTATTTTAATTTTCTTACCAAGTTCTAGATTAGTTATTTGGATTATCACCTTTTTTTTTTTTTCCCTAATGGTGCTGTGTTAGCTTTCTCTTAATCTTCAAATACTTTCCAGCATTTTAAGACTCACTGAAATAAAAATTAATGGTCCATAGTATGGCTTATTCAACTTCCTAAATTCTTGGATGTTGTTATCTGATCTGCTGGTTTAAAAATATTTAGCTTTACTAGATCATGTGTTTAACATCTGTCTTTAGATACTGTTGGATTGCGAAGTATTTTTACGATGTGACTACATAATCTAGATATCCTTTAAGAAATGTGCAAAATTTTTATTGATCACTTTGCTTTCTCCCTGTTTTGTGTTCTCATTCTGGCATTTCCAGCTAGCATGGGTCCAGTAACACAGTGGAAGGGAAACATTTTTGTTGTTGCTTTTCAGAGCAAACTTCTTTTTATCACTCTCAGTTAAACATTCTACATGAACTTTCCAACCTCCTGTGTTTATTTACTTTACTTATCAATCTCTTGCAGTTTATGACTTCAGGGTTTGTAGCCACTATTAAGAGAAGTCTTCTGTTATGTCATTGGAGCCAGCTGCTTTTAGTTTCCCTCCCTGGCTATGGTTTAGTGAACAGCTGAGCTGTTTGTTTTGTTGCTGCCAAAAGGGGGACATCTCATTCCCTGCCCCTTCTCTGCAGTTAGGCTGGAGATTCCTGTGCTTGATGTTTGCCAGGCTCTACTGCATACTGGTTCAGTTGGCTTAATTTACCATAAATATTTTCTTCTCTCCCAATTCCCCCACTGCATTTGATGTGTGTGTGGTTGGTGAGCTGACTGAAGCAGATAATGATGCATGCCAGAGATGGTACAAGGTATGGTGGGTGAAGATGGAGAGCATGGCCTATGTCTTTTGGCAGTTGAACTGGTTTTCTGGCGTATCATGAAGCTGTATCCTAAGCCAGTTTGGTTGCTTTTAATTAGTATAGGCATCTTAATCATGGGATTATTGCTTTATGAGCATATAGAAGATCTAAAAGTTGACCTTTTGAAGTACCGCATGTCCATTCTGTTTGAACTTGGTTATAAACAACAAATGCAGTCAAGTAACAGTGACTAAGTTGTCACTAATATTTGGTTGTGCAGTCCAGGTAGGCATCTTAAGATGAGGTGTAATTTATGATTCTTTGTTCGGCAGTTACATCAGAGGGTGTTTCATTTATGTTTATTTCTGTCCACAACCTCTATGCTCTGACCTCCAGTCCTGAGCTCAGTATGGGGCACTGCAAATCAACTGCACATAATCTGATCACAGACAGCAAGCGTGGGACTTTCTGGAGAGTTTAGGACCCTCCTAGAAGAAAGCAGCCGCTGTGCTGCAGGTTATCAGAGCACAGAAATTCTTAACTGAGGAAGGTGGCAGGCCAAAGAGAGCTTCTTTTCAGCGTGTAGCAGCTGTTGGCTTTTCCTAACTGCAGTGGCAAGAGAAGCAGGAGACTGCACTGCTGCTGCATATATAGGTGACAAACTGCTTCCTGAAACACAGGTTATAGTTTTTTGACCAAAACCAGGTCCTTGTAGGACTGTTTTAAGCTGGAAGATCCCTTGAAGGAAAGGCTAAATGGTATTTCCCAAAAAACTCTGAATTCTAATATGTGTTTTGGGGGCATCTCTTAGGGATCAGCTGGCAAAAGTGCTGCCACCTTAAGAAATCTGGAGAAGTCATAGCTCGGGAAATGGAGATACAGGCTCCGTGCTTCTCCCTCTAGGAAAGTTACTGTTGCCTGGAAGCAAGGGCAGATGTTCAGGTGACATATGCTACACACATTCAGTCAGCACTGAGTACAATAGTGCCAAGACGTAGCTCTTAGCTACATGGAGATAGCAGCACTTCTTGAATGGGAAGATGTCCTGCATGTCCTCCCACAGAATTAAAGACACAGTGGAGACACACAAACTGAGATGGTTTAGGATTTCCTCAAATAGCTTGCAAAATGCCAAGAGAATAGATGTAATGGTGCATCACCTTGGCTTTTTTTTTTTTTTTTAGTTTGAACCCCTTCATGTGAGAGTTGTGTAAAACATACATTCTCCCCCTTAATCTTAATGTGGGAAGACTGCAGCCCACATCTGATTTCCCATATAATTTCCTTGCTCTGTCTCCTGTGAGTGTAGTGTTTGCATTATATTATCTTGAAGTTTATATTGAAGTTATGCTGCAGTAACAGTGTGTTTGCCTGAGGTTAAGTTTTTTGTCCTAGATATACAAGATGCAATTCTTAAATCAAGCAATTGCCTGCATTTTAGACCTTCAATAAAATTAAATTATCCTATCTTCTGACTAGAAGTGGACAGCCAGCATACTACTTACCAAAACGTGGAATTGTGATTGCAGCAGGAGAAAAGCTGCAGCAGCAGCAGGGAATAGACTGTGAGACTGTGGAGAGATATCAGCAACAGAGGTGGCAGATGACAGCCTGCGACGCTTCTGTGCTCACATACTCAAGTACTTAGCCTGTATTGTCAATCTGGGAACTGCTCAGAAACAAGAAGGGACTCATACACAGAGGCTGAGGGATTCTGACATGTGCTGAGTCAAAGGCCAAAAGTTGTGTCTGTTCAGACTTTGGTTCTCTGTCAAAATCCACAATCCTGTAAGACTCCAGAAAAATAGGGTGCAACGCAAGTGGAAGGTAGGTAAGTTTTTGAGCTTGGGTTGGTGTGGTTTGATTTTTTTTCCTTCCCAAGTTTTACTGATGCATCATGTCTGGATCCAGTGTAGTATCAGTACTAACACTGAGGCAGCCTTACTACTTCTGTATTGGTGATGGCTATGCATATAACTTGCCAGTGACAGGAGTGGGAAGCGGAAAGGAATGCTGTGGATATTATATAAAGAGTTTATCTCATTACAAAGGAGGGGACATCTGGAGGGGAGAATCAGCAGTTGTTTTAAAAATGGGCTGCTTCATTTAACCATGGTGAAGAAAGAGTTGAGTCATCACTGAATTTTGAGTCATCACAATTACCACTGCTAACTTTCTGGAGTAGAAAATGTGACTTGGGAAACAAGAACTTCAGGAAGGTAGGTTGGGTGATGGTGAGAAGAAAAGTTTAATCATAATCAGAAGGGTGAAGTTGGCATGATTTATGGCTTGTGATTATTAACATAACTTCTAAAAAATAAACAGCTGAGTTCTAAAAAAAAAAACAAGTTAAAGAACAAGGCTTTTTAAAAGAAATACATCTGGGACAATGGCAAACAAAAATCATACTTTCAGTTATAATAATTACAATAGAAATCCCAGATTTAAAAACAGAAAGAATTGATTCCAAAGGAAGGGAAAGCAGCTCCAGAAAATGCAGAATTTGGGTATTAAATGTTTAATAAGTAATCCAGAAGAGGCCTCTTGTGTTTTTAAGACTATTTTAAAGACTGCATACTTTCTGTTGGTTATTGAATGAACTAAGGACAAACATATGTAAAAATCAAAATGTCAGCAAAACAGTAAGGTCAAACTGAATTGAGAAGGAATACTCAGTCATGTAATACTATGCAGAGCTGAAGATAAACATTAATTTTTCAATTAAGAGGCCTGGTAATCGGTCCAATCAAGGGCACCACAAAATATGTTTGCAAATATGTTGTCTGCTGCTTTAGTACCTTGAACTGTTTTTAGCTTACTCTGTCCTTGGAGGAATTCCTGAGTTTTTTTCTTGTATGCTTGAAAGTAAAATTGCCCTTTCATGACAACTGAAACGGAAACCAATTATCTAGCAATTCCAAGAAAACAAAAGGTACACAAATATTAAGATACCTATCTTCAGCTTCTCAAACACCACTTGAAATGTAATCCTTTTTGGCATGCTGAAAGACCTTCCCTTCTAGTTAGATAGCAAAATCTACCACTGTTTTAACTCCCATGCTGTTCCAGTTGATAATCAAATAACTTAGCTACTTCAAATACCCTACATAAATATTATTTGGCAGTGGTACAGGTAGTCAGTTATCCCTGAAAAACTACCTAATCATGTACTTAGATAATCAGAAACCTGCTTGGGCAGTATAATCCAGTTTATAATAGTTGTGAGTAGTACATGGGCACTGGCGTACAATAACAGAAGTCAAATGTTAACAGAAGTGCCAGAGTAAGTGATCTCTGAAGAACTGAGCAGCTTTCCTTTTACATCCCTAATTGATAACTGAGGATGCTGGGGAGATGGAAAGGAAATGGATTGTGAGCTCTCCAAGGCATAGCCTGTTCTTTTGTCATTGGTGAAGATGGATGGGGTAGATGGATCATTCCAAACCAACCATAAATATCCTGGGCTGCATCAAAAGAAGCATGACCAGCAGGTCGAGGGGGATGATCTACTCCTCTATTCCCTCTACTCCACTCTCATGAGACCCCACACGCAGTATTGCATCCAGCTCTGGGGCTCCCAGATGTGGACCTGCTTGAGTGAGTCCAGAGGAGGCCATGAAGATGATCACAGGGCAGGAGCACTTGTGCTATAGAGACAGGCTGAGAGAGTTGGGTTTGTTCAGTCTGGAGAAGACTTTAAAGGAGCTTCCAGTACCTAAAAGGGCCCTACAAGAAATCTGGAGAGGGACAAGGACATGTAGTGACAGAACAAGGGGGAATGGCTTTTAACTGAAAGAGGGTAGATTTAGTTTAGATATAAAGAAATTATTTACTGCAAGGGTGGTAAAGCACTGGAACAGGTTGCCCAGAGCAGTTATTGCTACCCCATCCCTGGAAGCATGAAGGGTCAGGTTGTTCGGGGCTTTGAGCAACCTGGTCTGGTGGGAGGTGTCCCTACGATAGGGGGCATAGAACCAGATGATTTTTAAGGTCCCTTCCAACCCAACCCATTCTATGATTTTGTGTGACTGTAAAGCACTTGTGTTCTTCATTCTTGCCTTCCAGCAGAAGATAAGAATCAAGCTCTTGGACTATTAATTTCCAGTATGACAGGAATGGTACTTATTGCAGTGATATCCAGCCATCTGAGAAAGTCAATTTAATAAGTCATTCCTTACTAAACTTACACAGGCTGTGGGATTAGTAGGAGGGAAACTGATTCAAACACATTTGCTCAGTTTCAACTTTTGTTTCTGTGGCCACAGCTTAGAAGGAGTATTCTGAGACTGATCAAGTAGTACTTAAATCATCTACTTTTTCAGACTGGTGGAAAATAAGAAATCAGAAAGAATTACTTTTATCTTGCCATTGATTTTTTTCCTCTGCACTCAACAAAACATAGGCTTATTAAGGAAGTTAGGGAATGTACATTTGATAACACTATTTAAGGAGAGTAGCTCATGTCTACAAAGTTGAGATTTTTCTGATAAACCTATCTGCAGTTTTGGCTAATCTAAGTTATTAGTTTAAGCATATCAACTCAGTAGAGCCATTAGCCATTGTAGATGACTTGGGCATTCCAGTTTAGCAAAAATGCAACTCTGTGGAAGACATTTTTCCATCCGCCTTTTCTGTTTTATAAGAGGTCATATATTCATATTATTATCTTTATATTATCTCTACCCCTAATCACCTAAAAATTGTATCATAGAATCATAGAATGATTTGGGTTGGAAAGGACCTTAAGATCATACAGTTCCATCCCCCCTGCCATGGGCAGGGACATCTCACACTAAACCATGTCACCAAAGGCTCTGTCCAACCTGGCCTTGAACACTGCCAGGGATGGAGCATTTACCACTTCCTTGTGCAACCTGTTCCAGTGCCTCACCACCCTCACAGCAAAGAACTTCTTCCTTATATCTCATCTGAACTTCACCTCTTTAAGTTTAAACTCATTACCCCTTGTCCTGTCACCACAGTCCCTTTTGAAGATTCGAATCAACACTTTTAGAATGTTCAATACAGGTGTAGTTTTGTTCTGTTATCTTACTGCTTAGTAGCTGTGTGGGACTAACTGCAAAAGTACAGGCAATATAAATCAGCATTTAAATTATATATTACGTGTTTATTATGGGTGCATTTTTTAATTTACATTTCATGAAAAGTCAGAAGTATTTACAATTTTTGTAAGATAAACTTGTATGCTCTAATTTACAGTCTGACGAAGTAACAATTCATAAAAATTCAGATCCTTTAGAGTTGTGTTTACAAACTAATTTTCTTAGGAGGCAGCTACAATGGATATTGCTGTATACATAAGCAAGAACCAGCTTGCTACATATGTTTCTTTTCATCGGATAGCTACATGTACTTTTTACATTGATTCTGAATGCCTTTAAAATGTTTAAACAAATTTGTATGGCTTCAAAATTGTAACCTGCACCCAATGCAAATGTATGTATAATCACCTGAACGAAGGCTAGTTTAAAAGTGCTGAAATATAATTACTTCATTTAACTTAGAAATGAAAGTAATACTTGATTAAGGATAGCAATACAGTTTCGGGTTTTTGTTAATAAAATAGTCATGTTATCTACGTTTTGACTGCAAAGCAGATTACAATTAAGATTCCAGTAAAAAGACTGTACCATTTTATGAGTTAGAAATTTACCATTCAGTAAGATTAGCAAATTAGGAGCCAAATATACTCTTCCAATCAACTCTACAGTACAGTATGTACTTAATGTTAGCAATGGAACTCTCATCTGCAAGTGTGTAGTATACATTAGCATTTATGTAGCTTCTACAATGCTTAATATCTTGTAAAGCCTCAGCAATCCAATTCATTACTGGTTTTGCATGAATTAGTTCAAAACACATTTTATTGTTTTAATAGAGAATTTGAAATAGATACTGGTATTCAAAATGGTCATGTAAAATTCCCACGTGCAGGTTACAAAGTTATTTTGCTCCAATAATTTTGATTTCAGCACTGAAAAAACTCTTGATAATACACATACATAGAAGATTTTATGAAATGGTGACTACTGTGTCACTTCCCTGTGCTTAGGCTGTGGGAATGTCAAGATTAGATGACGATACAAATATTACAATTGGTGGTTATATAAAAAAAAAATAAACCAATACAAATAGCAGTACTAGTTATCCTGCTGCCAAGAAATACAATTCTAAAATGCTATTCCTCCCAAAGTACTATGTTACATTCACATCCCCAAAAGCACTCAAAGTACAAAGACTTGCAGTCAAAGTGAAGAGAAATGCTGTTTGCTTTTATCATCTTCAGTGATTTTTCAGTATTCGTCTTTGGTAACATTAAAGTTACTATCTCAAAGTTTCAAAGTCCTGCTTGGTGCATCCCCCTTTACTACAGTCACATTTATTGCAATTACCCCATGAAGAAGTAATCCAGTATTTTAAGCCTCTTTTAAAACAATCTCCAGTTTTTGCAAATCTGCCTTCTAAATAAATCCCAGTCAAAAAAATTTTTATAAAGTTGTGTGTATTATAGAAACTCCATGCTTTCTTGATGAAGAGCCAAACTTTGTAAAAGGAAGTGAGGCACATGAATAACAAATTGGACAGGCACCAGCTTTTTTTAAAGGCACAAATGTTACGCAATTCATAGAAAAATAAATTAAATCTACAGCATTAATTCAAACAGTCACAACACCCACAAAATTTACTAACTGCAGAAGTAAATCTCTGGTTTCTTTTGCAATTTTGTAACACATTGCACTTAGGAAAAAACTCCTATATAAAACGACTTACAGGTTAATAATATATGTTACCTGGGCATCAAGTTACATTTATACATCTCTAACTCAGCTGGTTTTGTGGCATGTGTAGATAAAAGAACTACACAAGACTTTGCCTCTTCTTCAAAAAAACTGGCAACTAAGAGAATCTGGAAAATTAATATTACTTATGGAAAGCTCAAATATTTCTTATTCCCCCTCCTACATTTTTAGGCTTAATGTTTACAGTATAACATACAATTTCATATTACAGCTATGGATTACTATTTTGACTTCATCTATATAAATTTACTAAAATTTCAACAAATTTTCCCAAATATTGCAGTTGATCATTTACAGACAGTGTTGAAGTTAACTTCAGTGCTATTTTAAAGTAAAAAAAGTTTGCAGAATGACTTTTAAAAGTGCACTTTCTGTTCTTTAGTTCAGCTTCAAAGTAGGTCAACATTTTGAAAAAATTAATGCGTGCTAAAATAGTGTTTAACAGGTAGAGGCAGAGTGAGCTTCTTGCACTCCTTTATCCAAAGGCTTTCACCGGTACATCAGCAGTCTGCCATGTAACGTCCTGAAAAATAAAGGTAGGTTTTTTGCAGTCAGTAGATAAAATAGATTTTGTCAGTATTTTTGTGGGAGCAGTTTGAGTAACTATGGAAAAACAAAACACCTGTGAAACAGTTTTCAGCCATGTTTTAACAAAAAGTAACTATGTACCACTTAACAGTTTCATATTTTGTAATTTAACACTACAGAATATATAATATCCATTATGAATATATAAGCACATCAGTGCCTTACCAGTGGCAAATCTCTTCTTAAGGAGGGACAGCCGATAGCCAGTGCCTATGAGCTCTACATCTACTCCTGAAAGGGTGCTTCCTTCACTAATGAATTGCACTGCAAGTGTTGCTGGTTTACTGGGTCCTTCTGCAACTTCAAATTTTGCCCTGAGGGATCCAGAACCTATAAAAATACCAAAATTGAAAAGCTGGTTGTTGTCCAAGAACAAGATGATCTCTCAAAATTTTTAGTAGTAAGAAGTGAAACTAAAGTGATGACCACTGAGATTTATTCCTAATGGCAGTCCTGCATAAATGTTCAAAAGCGATGAAAGAGCAAGTCTGTTTTTTTCCAAAACTCAACTGAAGACAATGGTGAATAATTTACAGAGAAATGATACACATTTCTGCAAGATTGTATAGAATATGTGTATCAGCCTGGTAATCACTTATTACTTAAAATGTCTGACTGGGGAAAATGAGGTTTACTTAAATAATTAACACTGGAATAACAAAAATCAACTTGCTATTCCTAGGCAACAGAAACTGCTAAATAATGAGTAAAGTTAGTAACAGATATTGCTGGTTTAAAAGTGGGAATTAATGAATGGAATTGTTTTATGCCATGACTTGTTGATAAATTTGGCTTAAGGTCCACTTTATGTTTTCAGTAGGTCATAGTTTGGGTAAACTGGCTCATCTTTCCACTGTAAGTACAGAAACTGATATATTCAAGTGATTTGAAAGTTTGTTTTATCTCCGTCTCCAATTGAGAGCTCACATAATGTGTTGGACCATAAAAAAATCCCAAAACATCATACCACCCTGTATACCAGAATAAAGATGACTTCAAGATATCTGTCCCAATATTAAAAAAATGTTTGTGCAACTTCTCCCTTTGTTTCTGTAAGTGTAAGACCAGTGTAGTATTACTTCCTCTTAAACACTGAATTGTGAGTACTATGTATTTAAACTTCAGGAAAAGAAAGATGGTGGTAAGAGAAGGGAATATAGCAGAAGCACTGGGGTGCAAGTCTACTGAACATATGCAAGGTGCAATCCGCATCACTAAGCAGCACATTTTATGTTGCTCTGCAGGTGCACAGTAGCTCTTCCTTTGGCTGCATTTGTGTTTTAGTATGACTTATTTTAAAAGAAGCTCCACAGTTTGGAAAAGGGAGAAAAAGAGGACTACCTTGTGTAATCATAGCGGAAGGCAGAACTGCAAGGTCAGTGAAGGACAAAAGACACCAGGCTACAGCAATAATTCTGTCTGATTTAGTTTGAACCATTGACCATAACTTTGCAGACTTTGCAGGCACAGAAGTCCTCCTTTTCCAGGTTTGTGGTGGTTTCTGTGTGAAGCCAGTCATACTTAAAAGCAAATCTATGATTTCATGATGGCCTTCACTAAATTCTTAACAGGGCTGAAGACCTTTCCTTTACACCATGAATTCATTTCTCCACAGAGGCCTTGGGGATGAGATGCCTCCCTTTGGCTCCTGTTTTTCTGATTCAGAAAAAAATTGCATCTGAAGAGGCTGTGACATCAGCTGGACCTCAGGGAAAGGCAACTGGGCAGAGGACAACAGTTGGTACCTTACAAAATGCTACATAAATTACCACTCTGAGCAGATGTGCATAGATTAATTTTTCTTTTCTTGGAGTCACGTATGGTCAAAACAAAGACCCTCAAAATGCTGATCAGGAATCATCTGTTGTTATATCAGAATAGGACTTTCACATCTTTTTGTTTTCCTTTTACAGCTAATTAATAAATTCACAATTTGATATCTCACTGTTAGACTGACTGAGAAGAAAGTGAACTGGTAAACAGCATACAGCATGACAAGATGTGAAACAGGCATGAAAGTCTAGAGGCTAAAGTTGATTACCTTTTTACTGTTATAACTTTCCTGTACAAGAAAACAAAACAAAAGAGTTCTACTTGCCTCCATTCTCAGACTTCTCTGAAATGCTAGATATTTTCCAATATGCTTTCATCTGGTCTGCATTCCTGTAAAAGAACAGTACGTTAATTATAAGCACCAGTTTTAGTAAATTATTTCTGTAGATTTCTGCTGGTATACTACAGACATCACTAAATGGATATTTACAAAAATGCTTAATACTTTTAACATAAGCTTGTGGAAAACTATATAATGCAATCATGAAAAAAGAAAGGTGTGTTTCTACTGCTCCAGAGCAGCAGCAGCACTCAGAAGTACACACCACTTTTTTATATAGTTAAGACTGTCTAGTGCCCTATCTATGCTTCCACAACTCAAAACCCTCTGTAGTCTCAAAGGGCAAGAACAGGCCAAAAGCCACTGAAGTAATTTGAAAACTATGCCTTTATGCTTCATGATGACGCTATGAGGGGAAGTCATGCTGGTTGCCTTTCTCTAAGACTCCTGGCAGCATAAATTTTGTATTTCCATTCTAATAAAACTGGCTGGCGTGACAAGGTTTAAGCTAACTTCTGATGCTGTAAAGGGGCAGGAAAGGGCACCAAGCACAGGGCATTTTAACTCCCGGAGCATTTTGCTGCAGTTCCACCAAAGAAAAAGTCAACAACTTAAAGCTGCAAGCAGCATGAAGTGCTGATAGGCTTGAAATTGCTTTTGGCATTGGTGTAGCAGGAATGAAATGCTCACGCAAGTAGCGCAGATGGTAGTGGTTACTTGCAGGTGCTCCAATTATAAACCCCCCCAAACCTGACCACCCAATCCACTTGCTCAAACATGCAGCCCAACACAACACTGGAGCTGCTGGGACATGACTAGTTTTTTTTTCCTGGTCAGCTTGCCAGGCTCAAAATTCTATCCTTGGGGAGTTGCCCGTGTGAAACAGAATCTGAGCTCACGTGCTTTCATCTGATGAATCTGTAATGAAACTGTCATTGAGTCTTCCTAGCTAACACTAGCTGTTCTGGATGGGTGCTCCTGCTGTCACTCAAGCTTCATTACAGACGGATTTATGGAAGAAGCCTGGGTAGGGAGACTGGCTTCACCAGATGTTCTAGTCATGTTGTTCAGGCAGGATACTGAACCTGCCCTTACTCAGAATAAGCTTAACGGTGATTTGGTTTAAAGTATTGCTCCCTTAAAATACCAAGTCAGGAAAGATTCCATCTTGCCAGGATTTTTTTTACTTAAATTGATATTGTATTGCTACTTTGTTCAATTAATACATTTAAATGTATTGCTTCCAGAAATATCAGAACTCATCTGACAAATGCATCAGGTTTATTTTTCTTCTGAACCTTGCTTTATAAAGTAAACTGATCTGTAAGTAACAAGGTTAACAAAGCCTTGCAGTCAAAGTGAATAGACAGTCCTTCAACTTGGTATTCTTTACCTTTTTCATGTTAAAAAGACCCTCTTGGAAATACACAGCCCAGGAATTTCATTACAGCTGGCCAAGTACCTATGTGTTGGTAAGCTGCAGGTGCAGTGGCTGAATGCTGCTCATCTTTTGCTCCAGGGCTGCACTGCTCTGCCTAGTCCCACCCTCTTGTTTTCGCAAACTTGTAAAAATGTAATTACCTAAGATCTGTGTCTCACTTCCAGAGACTACTGTGTATGCAGGCTTAGAAGGCAGTGGCAGATTGCTGCTAGTCAGACAATAATCTGTATGATGCTTGAATTGAAAGACAATGCTACCTGGCTTATGAAAGGCTCCTCAGTTACTGAGGTTTGTTTTAAAACCATTTCAATTAAAGCCAGAACAATCAAGTAATCTTTTTAAGAAACGCTTTTTTTCTAATCTCTTTATATAATCCAAGTATATGGATATATTTATACACACACACAAAATGTTTTTTTTAAGCATGAAGATATTTTGGTATTAAAAATGCCTGTTCTATTGGCCAAAAAGAAAGCAAACATTGGAAATTTCATAAAGGCTTGTATTACATGGTTGGAACAGGTGCATATTGTCTCAGTTTATGTGAATTGGCTGCACATGATCTGTAAACATCTGATACTACACATTTTATCTGGAGAAAAGAAAATTAACTGTTTCAGTGAAAATTTTCAGACTGACATTAATGAATACACTGAAATGAAGTAATACTGAAAAGTGTTAATATTACCATTTTGCAGGTGGAAGTGATTGCATGTTTGTTACTCCTCCATCTACTGGTACCACAACCTGGACGTTAGACAGCATACTAGGCATATTCATAGACTCTGGATTGTATTTATAATCCACTCTAACATCAGTAGTGCTAGCATTACATTTCCAGTAAGTTGCAAGATTCAAGGGAGTGGACTGGATGCCATTTGAAGATACCTGTGAAAGAATAAACCATTGAAAGTAGCTTAATTAAGGTATTCCCCTATTGGGCATAATTAAGGAATGATAGTAATAAATCCTGCAAAAGATCAAGAGAACAACTGATCTTGGGAGTCCTTAATTGCAGAATTCTGAAGACTGTTGCAGCCTAAAGTTAATTCTTGTTCTTTTAAATTAAAATGATAAGAGGGACTCTTCAAAAGGGACTGTAGCGATAGGACAAGGGGTAATGAGTTTAAACTTAAAGAGGAATTTCAGGTTAGATACACGAAAAAAATTCTTTACTGTGAGGGTGGTGAGGCACTGGAACATGTGCCCAAAGAAGTGTTAAATGCTCCATCCCTGGCAGTGCTCAAGGCCAGACTGGGCAGAGCCTTGGGTGACACAGTCTATGGTGAGGCATCCCTGCCTATGACAGCAGGGGTTGCAACTTGATGATCTTGAAGTCCTTTCCAACCCAAACCATTCTATGATTCTATGAATATTTAAAGAAAAGGTTTAAATGCTTTCTGGTCTATGAGGCTCCTTCCTGGCTATTCTAAATCAAAATAGTTTTGTTTTAGTCTTGTGTTCTGCCTCACATGTGAAGCATACTTGTGGCAAAATGACTTCATCCTTAGCAGCTGTGTGCCATACCAATTCAGATGTCCAAGCAGCCAGCAGCACATAGCAATCAATACCTGTCATTACAGGACAGGCAGCCAGCAAAACAGTTCTTAAGTATTCAAAGCATTATTTTCCTGCAGTAGAAGGGTTGGATGCTGCTTCTTTACCTGAGCTTGTGCTACTGCCCTGCTGCATCTCTAGTCTACATGAGGACCCTTCTCTGTCCTGGTGCCCCCTCTCACCTTTCCTTGACAGCCCAGAATCTTTTCTATCTGCCAGGGCTTCCACATGCCAATGCATTATATTCCCATGACAGTAACGATCTTAAAGTGCTTCCACAGCACTCCTTTCTGCAATAGAAGAAAAGTTTTGTTCCTTCCATTTTTCTCAGGAATTTTGTGTGTCTAACATGCTTTTTTTATAGATCCATTATGCCAAGACTTTAAACTATATTGGGAGAATTTGGAAACCATAATGGTATTAATAGCTGGACTGACAGGTTATTTTGTTTTTTGATGTAGACAGTTGTCTCAGACATTCAACCATTTCTATGCAGGTCTAGCAAATCTCTCTTCCTTTGAGGTGAGTTGTCTATTTTGAATTTTCACAAAGATTTTTTACTGACAGCCAGAACATCTTCTCACAGATTCAGGAACAGTTGAGGTTGGAAAGGTTACCTGGTCCAACCCTCCTGCTCAAGTAGGGCAACCTCCAGCCAGCTGCCCAGGACCATGTCCAAATAGCTTTTGAATATCTACAAGGATGGAGACTCCACCACCCCTCTGGCAACCTGTCCCACAGCTCAGTCACCCTCACAGGAAAGAAGTGTTTCCTGATGTTCAGAGGGAACCTCTTGTGTTTCTGTTTGTGCCCACTGCTTCTCATCCTGTCACTGGGCACCAGTGAAAGAGCCTGTTTCTGTCTTCTATGTACCCTCCTGTCAGTTCTTTGTACTCCAGGTAAGATCCCCTGTGAGCCTCCTCTTCTCTGGGCTGAACAGCCCCAGCTCTCTCAGCCTTTCCCCGTAGGAGAGGTGCTCCACACCCTTTGTCATCTTAGTGGCCCTTTACTGAACTCTCTCCAGTATGTCCATGCCTTTCTTGCAATGGACAACCCAGAACTGGACACAGTAATCCAGGTGTGACCTTATCAGTGCTCAGTACAGGGGAAAGATCACCTCCCTTGACCTACTAGCAGTACTTCGCCTAGTGCAGCCCAAGACACTATTTGCCACCTTTGCAGCAAGGGCACATGGTTAGCTCATGTTCAATATGGTATCTCCCAGGTCCATTTACTGCCAAGCTGATTTCCAGCTGGGTGGCCCCAGCATATATCAGTGCATGGGGTAGCTCCTCCCCAGGTGTACTTCTTGTCAAACTTCATCAGGTTCCTGTCATTTCTGCAGCCAGCTGAGGTCCCTCTGGAGGGCAGAATGACCTCCAGAGTATTGTAGAATCACAGAACAGTTAGGGATGGAAAGGACCTTTGGGGCATCTGGTTCCAACCCCCTGCCATGGGCAGGGACACCTCCCACTAAACCATGTCACCCAAGGCTCTGTCCAACCTGGCCTTGA
>WYDI02040092.1:0-24268 GCA_009867235.2 Psittacus erithacus
TACTTTAGTTACTGGACTGTTCTTATCTCAACCCGTGGGAGTTGCATTCTTTTGATTCTCCTCCCCATCCCTCCGGGGGGGGGGGAGGGACAGGTTGTGGGGGGAAAACAAGCAGGCTACATGCATTTCTAATTTACGACTAAGCTTAAACCACGACAGTTCTTTTGATGCCCAACATGGGGCACGAACCCACGACCCTGGGATTAAAAGTCCCATGCTCTACTGACTGAGCTAGCCGGGCCTTAACCATATGTGTGTTGCATGAAAGGAGAGAAGGTTAGCACTCCCCTTGATAAGGATGGAAGAGGCCCTTGTGGCCTATACACACCTATAAACCACGACAGTATCCAATTCCAAACCCAGCCTGAGGAGCTATGTTAGGTATGTATGTGCTTGATTACTTCAGATTGTTAAGCTGTGGGACAGTGAGCCAGCAGAGAAAGAGCCTGGGCAAAGAGACATTTCAGTCTTCAGGGAGACACATCTTTCTTAGATTGCCATGAATAATTTGAAAAGAGTAGTGGTGATTCACTGAAGAGTGTGACACCACCAAGAAAATGTTTGTAACGTAATACAGGGAGGAAGATGCAGATAGGATTTCTTTTGTTAATAAAAGTATATTTAGACTTATCTGAACTTTTCATCTGTGTGAATAAAATTATATTTTTTTGCTTATTGTAGTTATATCCAGTAGTTCAGATACCAGGTTCCTATTCATTAGGACTACTTCTGACTGAACCATTCTATAATTCTATGATTGTCTCGATGCTATAAAAATAAATGAACAAACCCTATTGTGTTCTTGTCTTCTGACCTTGTGTGGTTTGTGTCCAGCTGTAGATGATAGCAGTTAAGCAATGGAATTAAAATAACAGAGTTCTCCTTATTACAAGCTGCATGGCTTCCTAAAGGGTAATAAGAAAGAACTGACATCTGCATCTCTTGTGATTACTGGTTACTGAGGGAAAATTACTTTTAATCACATTCTCCTTTAAATTTTATTTTTCTTTTCGTATAATTGCCACCAGACCTGTAACTTTTGTTAAATTTACTTCTCAAAATTAACATAATCTTCTCTTTTAAAATGTTTTGCTCATGATACGAATGTCCTTTATAGTAGTAATTCAGGAATAGGCTCATGCAGAAAAAGAAACAGAATTCAGAAACTATGTAGAATGAACAGCAGGTATATTATGCTTAACTATAAGTGCATTTCTATATGCCCAACACTATAGTATATATCTCTAGAAGAAAAGCTTTTATGAAATTATGAAACTGAAGAAATACATATTCAGCATAATGTGTTTCAGTTTTGTATTAATACACATAACGAAGTTAAACATAACAATATATATACTGTTCTGAATACAAGAGTTACAATAGCACCAGTCTTGTGATGAAAATAATGTAGAATCACAGTATTCACAGAATCATATATATGTAATTCTCTAAAAGTCATTCTTATAGTTTTAGAATGACTGAATAAAGACCTGAAGGCAGGCAGATGGGAGTGGTGAGAGTTCGTGAGGTGCAGGGCAAATTCACCCTACTTAGTGCCACGGCAACTGTCTCACACTCATTGTGTGCAGAGGGAGGGTTTGAAAGGAGATTTGATTATTTTTTTAGGAAGATTGTGACTTGTTTCTTTTTCTGATTTTTAAGGCTGGCAGGTTCTAAAGCAAGATTTTTGACAGGTCTAATGTTAGGAAATGGTAACACTGCGACTGCATATATTTGAAGTAAGTTAAAATTAAGTTATGAGCAGCTGGATTTTTCCAGTTACATTCTGATTTTTAAGCCTTTCTCAGAACTAAATCTGGATTTTTAATTATTATTTTAAAAACCCTGAATCCCTAATCAGGACTTAGATTAATGCTTCTCAAAAGCTATAGATGCTGTAGTACAAAATATGTCTCACGATTACATTGGTTTATACACACATATAAATTCTATTGATGTTTAGGTATCACTGAGGATAATATTCTAGAATTAAGCTTCAGCATTTTTTTTTTTGCATAAATCATCCTTGGATATAGCATTAGATTTACAGAGGTCCCATTATTTAATTACACTAAAAAATTATAGCATCATCCTGCAACTCCAAAAAATGTTGAGCAACTTTCATTAGTAATGTGAAACAATATGCAGCTCTGTGTGAGCAAATCCATTAGGATCTGTAGTCGAATGGGAGGTAGAAAAAAAAATACAAGGCCAAAGCCTTCTGTTGGTACTCTTTCACTAAATCCTGGTGTTGGTATTTTTGTAAGAAATTGTAGTAGAGTATCCCCCAAGAATCCCCAATGTCCCGACATTATGTCCCTCCTGTTGTCACCCAAAAGGGTCTGTTTTTATCCATCAGAGTCTGCTCTCATTTCCACCCCAAGCAGTCTTCCTGTGTTTGGGTAAAACTGCATTATTTTCTGCATATGAGTTAAAGAAACAGCCAATTCACAACCTTAAGAGCAAAGGAGCAAAGCACATCAACTAATGTGCTACTTTCTCTCCTTAAAAAAAAAAAAAAAGGAAAGAACTTTTACACAGAAATGCAATGAAAGCCTTCAGGTATAGATCTTTGGTGTAGAAATACACAAAAGCTAAGTGGCAGATCCAAGTCTTTGGTAAGAGTTCAAAATCTTAGCCTGGACTTAATCTCTGCAACTGACCTCTATTCCCTCAGTTAGGGTTCCATGCGTCTGTGCTACTGGTAGCATATAAAATGAGTCCTGCTGATAATCAGGACAGTTTTCTGACTGCACATGCTCACATTTTTGAAGATAAATAAAGCTGAAACAACACGAATGTCTGCATGCTTTCACAAGGATCCTCTGTTCTTTACAGCTTTCTTGAACATACATAGCTGTTCCGCTTGACCTTCCTGCAGTCAGTTGCTTGCCATTTTCCTCTCTTCTGCACCAATACACAATTTCTTCCCTTCTTTGGAGAGCGGTAGGATCCTCTCCTCCAGTTTATGTAGGTTACAGGTTCTCCTCCGTTCCACTCCCAATGTCCAGGATTGACTTGGTCATTCAAGCCTGTGTGAAATTGGTAAGACCAAATCAGTGATGTTTATCATCTCTGGAGCTGATGCCAACAGAGGCATGCTGTTCTATCCCTTTGTTAAAAAATGTATACAGTATTGTGCTGAGAAAAAAAAAACAAAAACGGCTGGAAAAATGCTAGCAAAATACAATTTAGTATTTCAAAAGGCCATCTGAATCACAATTAGTGTCATCTGAATACGGGAAAACACACTTTTCTGAATTATTGCCTATCTCTCTTTCCATGTATTGCATGTCTATCACCTACCAAGTTTTCTTTTGATACTTAAGATGCCAAGCAGAATACTGTATTCAAGTCTGGGCAGCTCACATGCCTTCAAGATTCCTTCTGAAAATTAAATCCTGCAGATCTTTGTAGACCTTGTTTGCACTGTTGACATTAACAGTCGTAAAATTAGGTTGTGTTGTTAATGCAACCTAAAACATGTCTTTTCACTTAGTGTCTGAGTTAATAAGGCCAACATGGGTGGCATATTTTCTGATGTGACCTGTCTTCTTAGCTAGAAGAGACCAAGATCAGAAAATTGACACAATGGTCTTGTGGTCTTTGTTCTTATTAGAGGAGTTTATTTCTCTCAGGTTAACAGAATCATCATACCATTAAACCTGACCCCAAAGTAACTAGTTTTAAAAGCTAGTTTATTATAGCTAATAAATCCATCTTATTAAGAGCTGAAAGTTGCAGCATAATTGGAGAAAAAGAGCCTAAAATGTGGACAGTGTAGCAGAAACAAGGATTGGAAGAAAGCACTAGCACTAGACCATGAGTTTAAGGCAGTCATTCACAGAAGGGGATCAGGAAGTACAGAGAAGGCCCATCTGAGTGCTCTCCATTTCTCTTTAAATGAAAGGTGCAGAATAAGAAATAGCTAAATCTGAAGTGATGAGATTAAATCTTTAGCTGATCATCTAACAAGATTTCTGACACAAGATGGCACCATTAAATTATCAGTAACATAAATAACTAATGTTAAAAAGAAATAAATTTGAGATAAATAAAAGACCAGTCAAAAGAAAGGTGAGATAAAAGCATAGGAGTTCCATCAGAACTTATTTAATCAGCTAGTATGAAAATGGGAAAGGTGCCACGGCAAAACAACCCATCAAAAGGCAGTGCGATAAACTCTTCTTTTTTATAACCGCTTATAAAATTAGCTGGGTAAATTATGGCTCTCAGTTTATGCCTTGCTCTGAAATAGGAAAAGCAGCAGAAAGTGGAGAATAATCCAGTGTCTGAAAACTGGACTGGAACTGCTGCAGCAGTTTCTGCTTTCCAAGGTGCAGAGAAGCTGTAATCCTCAGAAGTGACAGTCAGCTGAGGTACTTGCCTATCCAAAATGGCCTTCTTCCACTGAAGTCCCACAGCCACTGCATGTTTTGTTCATTAGCCACGCTTGCTAGAGTCCCAAGGTGTCTAGGTTCAAGGAGAGAGCACAGAATAATTATCATTCCACAGTGACAGACAGCTCCCATCCACTTAACAACAAGGGATACTGATTCTAGTAAAGCATGTAAATAACATTTACAGGAAAACCACCACTTATCGGCAGGACAGAATTAATTACATGAAAATAAAGTCTAAAAATTCTGGATTTCTCGGAGAGGAATCTTAAGTCCTGCTCTGACTTTCTAACAGAAAATTTAAATCACCCAGGCAATTCAAAGAAGTGTATACAAGGAATATGTACCTCATACTCACAAACCGTGTTATAAACCATTGACACAATCATCAATACATTCTTTTATTTAAAATACTAATCTGCTCACACTAAAACCCAAGCCACTGAAAGATAGAGCTTCATACATTTGGTAGCAGAGCAGAATATATTTTTTTAAAATTGCATTCTGACAAAATTAAAACTTTGAGTAACAGTTAAAATCTTAGTCATGTTTCAAAACTGAACTAAATGCATGTAATTTAGGGGTCTGACTTACGAGCAGTAGTGTGGTTCTGAGAAGTCATGTTGTCGGCAATGACTACACATTCAGTTCAGCTCGAAGCACAGTTGTATATTAACCAGACTATTTCAGAATGAACCCAGTTCTTAAGCTCTGCTCTGTGTTTGTAGTTCAAGTATGATAACCCCAAAAGAGGACTTGCAAACCCTTGCCGCTGTGAAGTCTTCCACCTAAAACCAAGCATGCAAGCCTCAGCAGGCTGCTTTTAAGTCATTTAGAGATCAGGCTAAATCCTGAAGCATTAAGAGACAAATTGTATCCCTCATATTTGCCAGAAACTGTCAGCCATCCGTGGCTCCACTTTCTTATTGATCCATCTTTTTGCCTGCCCTGATATTATGTCACCTTTTTACCTGTCACACCTACTGTTGCCTTCCCTCTGACGCTGAGTCTCTCTTATTTCTGTTCTCCCATATTTCTGGCTGCCACTCAGTCTAACAGTGATGCCAACCCCTCCAGCTTCCCAGAACATCCTGGGTGATGCTTGATAGGGCCCGGGCAAACATGGCTTATCAAAGATCGTGTTGTAAGAGAGCTAAAAGCTTTTCTAACAGTGGAATAAGTCAATGGCATTATGAGGATTTTGCTAATTTCATGACTGTTGCCAGATAACGGGCACAGAAGATCCATACTGCTCCAAAGGAAGTAAAGACTGTCTTCTTTAGGAGGTGGGACAACAACCAGACCTCAAGAGTGGCATGGCAAACTTGAGTTCACTCTGCAGACCATAATCAGATCTTAGGGTGCAATTCTACCACTACGCTTGCTGCCCAGTTAGAGATCTATACCTGGAGCTCCATTCCTGTTTGCTGCCTTGTATCTCTTCTAGCAGTGCGGCTCCCATGGATGCTGTATAATTCCACACGAAATAGGGAACCAGGCAGATTTTGCATCAGGAGGAATTCAAAGTACTAGCCCACAATATTCTGTACAGTCCCTACTGCACAAAATCTGGACCATTCCTTACACTGGACCAAATTCATTGTAATACTGATAGAATAATGCTCCTGCTGCAAAGGCTTCCTCCATTATCCCTGAAATCAACCAAGCAGCAGGTGATTTGCTCTGTGCTCTGCTTTGCAGAACAGGTCTGCCAAAGCCTGTGGGACAGCTAAGGGTTTGCCCTCGCAGCCTTTGTAATCCCAGCTTCCCTGGACCAAGCACTACACACTAATGTGGGTACCATCCCGGGCCCCCCAAGTTTAGAGACCTCCAGACAACAAAGTGTAAAGGATCTTGCAGACCTTGTACACTTTCCTCAGGTAGAGGTGTGGCAGGGTGGCCTCAGAGACACTGATCATGACTTTACAGCCTGTCCCATCACAAAGTGATTAGCAGCTGTCTGGTGGGGGTCAGGATTATGCACCCGCTTATGGTAACAGGCTCCCAGAAGTTCACCAAGAGAAGCTCCCAGCAGAGGTTTTGACTGTGCTGGGACAGTAAAAAGCTCACAGTTGAGATTTATCAAGGAAAGCAGGCTCAGTTAATTCAGGGTGTCTTCCCAGGATAACTGAGTTAATGGCAGGATGCCATTCTCCCTCACAGTGACTATGGTTGGCCACTGACCAAACCTGGGGCTAAGAAGAGATTTGGGCAGCAGTTTCTGTGGTGTCACTACCACCTGAGCAAGAACAGAAATAAGGCATTTTATCTGGCTTCTACTTAAGGACATTCAAAGCCCTGGAACTAAGTAATTTACTTGAAATAAGCATAAGTTACTTCGTGTTGTTTCAATTGTTTTACAAAATGTAAAACCAAAAAGCATTGATGTGTATCAGTAACTGCTGTATTATTTATGACATACAGGGGTGGTCTAAGCAATAACAGTCTCACACTTTTACTTCAAGCCAAGTACCAAGAGAGACTTCATCACTGTGAAAGGAAAATGCTGCAATAGTTATGTTATCTAATCTTTTCTCCATAGGAGTGCGTTCTAAGTGCAGTCTGAAAAGCACACGACTGAAGACAGAACAGCCACTCCAATTGTTACACCTAGTCAAGGGTTTTGGTGTATTGTAGGGAAATGAGAACAGTCCTGAAGGAACATACCACTTAGGATAATATTACTAACTGTACCTCTAGGCAGAGTGCCAGATGAAGGAAATGACAAGATAATGTTAATACGGAGTTATGTTAATCTAACACTTCCTAATTTAAATTACTCTAGAGAAGGGGTCATAATGTCATCTTGAAAAAAAAAAAACAATCAAAACCCACACACATCACAGATTTCTGTGCTAAATTAGTCCATTTGAAATTATTCCTGTGTGCTTTGAAATGTTTTCTATCAACACTTAGCATCCATCATCTTAAAGCAGTTGCCCAAATTAAGGAAATATTTTGGGTAGCCATTGACCTTGAAGTATTAGCACAAAGACTTTGCTGATTTTACATCAAATTATCCAAGGATAATATTAATTGGATATTATTATCCAATAATAATATTAAAAGAGCTTTGTACCATTCTAGTAAATTTAACTTCAGCGAAAGCACACTTGACTAGCTATGAAGATCTCTGCAGCAGAGAAGGACATTTAGTTTGACATGCTGAAGCAAACCCATGTCCTGTACTGATGGTGAAGGCAGGGGGGAGTGACTGAGAGGCTCTGCTTATCCCAGCCTATTGTCTGATCACCTACAGAGTAATCCTGGTGCCTTGCAGTAGGTGTCTAATGTTGCTTACAACACTTTGTGGCATTCAGGTGAGGCTGTCAGACATGACACAGAGCTTAGAGGAGCCCTGCACTTCCGGAGTGGCAGTTGAAAATCAGACAAGATACACTGGGCTTTTAAATGACTCCAGGTACCCAAATCCCCATGCTGCAATCATTGGCAATAACACAAGTTAAACCAGTCACTTACACAACTAGCATAGCATTAGGACAGGAGGGCAGCAGGATCCATTCTGCTTTGCACTAGGCAACACTGCTCCATCATGAAGGATCTAGCCTATTATTTTAGACGTGGGTCTGTCTGCGATTCCCAAGGACCAAAGCCACATGCTGCCAATATACAAACATCAAACAAAATAACAGCCCCTGCCTTATAAAGCTGGCAGTAAAGAATCTGAAATCTGACCATATTTAAGCTCTAATTCAACGTTCAGCTTCAAGAAGATGATATATATATATATATATAACCTGACTAACAAAGCAAAAGACAGAACTGTGGGCTCTGTCCATCCAGTGGGGTGTCCCTTCCATGACAGCAGTGAAACCATCTTACATGAGAGTGAGCCCTGCTGTGCTGACCCTCAGGGAGGACATGTTCCTGTGGGAAAAACAAGAACTGTAACATAAATCACAAAATTGCTGCTAAATCAGGCCACTGTGGGATCACTCAGCCATAATATCCCCCAGATGCTTCTCTGCATGTTGCCAAGGGCTGATTCATGCATACAAACAAAGCTAGAGAAATGAGTCCTTAAACCACCTTTCTCTCTGATGTATCAGAGAAGGGTTAGAAATCATACAAAGTTTTCTTGGCAATTAGCTGATATTTTTTCCACCCACATTATCACTGTGGCATACAGCAGCTTGCGTCAAGACAAGCACATTTTTGTGTCAGCTTCTATATCTGCCTGGGGAAACTGAAGAAAAAGTTGGTATGCCACCTGCAACAAATGAGTGCAACTTATGTTGAAGCTCATTAGAAGCCCAAATAGGTTTCCATATACCCGTGTATACTTAGTTATGTCCAGACAACAATTGCTTCTGCAATAAATTGGTATCATTGCTTTTATGGAATAGAATCGTAAAACAGCAGGTTGAAAGGGCTCTCAAGGATCATCTGCTCCAACCTTTCTTGGCAAAAACATGGTCTGGACAAGATGGTCCAGCACCCTGTCTGGCAAATCTTGAAAGTGTCCAACGCTGGGGATTCCATTGCTTTATTCCAATGGCTGATTGTTCTCATTGTGAAAGCTTTTCCTCTTGTGTCCAGCCAGAATCTCCACAGGAATAACTTGAACCCATTGCTTCTCATCTTTTCCATGAGACTCCTTGTGAAAACGGAGTCTTTGTCTTCTTTGTGGCCACACTTTAAATACCAGAACATAGGGATAAGGTTTCCCCTGAGCCTTCTTTTCTCAAGGCTGATCAAACCCAGGTGTCTCAGCCTTTCCTCACATGGCAGATTTTCCAGTCTTTGATCATCTTTGTGGCCTTTCTCTGTACCGTCTCCAGCCTGCCCACATCTTTTCTATATAGCTTGGTCTCAATTCCATCATCTCAGGGTAACACTGTTCTCTAAGAGTTTAGGAAGTTGGTTAGTTTGAGACTTACTGAAATAACTTCGACAATGCTTGTGCTTTTTTCCTGTTCTGTATAATAGAAAAAGTCTAGCAAGAAAATTGAAAAGAAGTTTGAAATAATGCCCTTTTTTGTAGTAATAAAAATAATTCTTATTTTTCAGTGAAATGGAATGATTTAGTGAAGGTTGGTTCTAATATTTTTATTTAATGTCTAATTTTTTTTCATCTATTAAACAAACTGAGGATTGACATCTATGCTGATTTTATTTCCTTATTGGAAATACCAGCTATTCAAATGTCAACAGTAGAAATATTAATAACAGAAGTACCACAACCGGTGGTAGTGGTGATTGCCAGGGAGGAGCTGGGTAAAAGCACAAAATAGAGTTATCTTCTTGTATCACTTTTCAATGTGTGCATGGGGTTGTACTTTTGTAAATCAGTTCCAGATGAAAGCCAGGGTTACTCCATTTACCAGGATAAAGCTTTCTTATTTTGTAATAGTCTGACATTAATTGAATCATCACTGCCGTAGAATTCATTTCATTGTGGATTCAGTGATGCCTTGACTTTTTGTGTAAGTATTTAACAGTCGTTAACTTACTGTTATGCAGTTTAACATCTACATTGCACACTAAAGCCTTCAGCAAGAAGTTACTTCCTATATATATTCTGGGTCACCGAGAGCGCACTTTTTAAGGAAAAGGGGAACACTTCCCAGCAGAGCAACATATGTTCCCAAGGGGTCAATCGAATGTTGAAGTCTCCAGGGAAAAAAAAAATATTAGAACATTCATAGCTTACAGATTTGCTTGGGTAAGTAACAAAATAAAGGCAGGTGATAGAAAAACATTTCAGAAGCCAAAATTTGAAGTAAACCATTCAACAATGTGATATTTTTGGTAACCTCAAAATAGCAGGTATCATTTATATCTTAGTAAAGAATAGCTTCCATCAGCTGGGAGATATGAGAACCAAGACTTCCCTTTTGTGTGTTACCAAGACAACATAATCTGGCATAGCAGAGTGGACTGAATCAAGGTTTGCTATGGATGCTGGTCCATAATTGATGTTTCTTGCATGTTCTTCAACCACTTACAGAATACATTCTGTTTCCTTCATATCCAGTTCTTCCCTGTTTCATTTCTCATTTCATGGAGTAATGGAGAGGTCTGTTAAAGCCCCACCTATTGTTCATCTTGATCTTCAACCTAGTGCTCACAATTCAACACAAGGTACAGAGCATACACAACCCTAGGGCAAGCTCCATTTTACCATGGCTAGCGTTTCTAGCATTCAGAAATCTACTGCTATAATTGAATGTTTTCAAGTAGTTACATAATCTGAAGAACTGCATCTTCAGAATATAGTGAGGCGCACAGAGGCTGGCAACATTGTACTGTTTCTAAATAAAGTGAAGGTACAGCCAAGGAATTGGTGTGTCAGAGAGGACAAAAGATTGCTTTGTTCTATTTCTGTCCTCCCAATCTAACTCTCCTATTAAGAAAGTATCCTCCCTGCAAATGGATAGCTTCAGAAATTCATGTTGTGGATAACCTGATACAGTTTGAGATTAGTAATATTTCTGTTTTCCACTGGGTCTGATTCCCAGGGCTTGTTCTTTTTTCTGGGGAGCTGTGCAGTACAACCAAAGTGAGGTTTATTTGAAGGAACTCAGCCTCAAGAGCAGCATTCAGCTCAGGGCAACAGCAGTACACAGCAAACACATTCAGTTGGGCAAGTCTCTTACTGTTCTCTGCAAGCCCGAGCAGCAGTGTTCCAGGTGACCTTGTGGTTCACTATCAGCAAGTAGCAGCTGCCCTCGTGATGGCTCCATCCAGAGGGACATTTCTTCACGCTTACCTCCTAAAATAAAAGAGGAAAAGGCAAAACAGACTCCTGCTCACAACAATTAGGTCTGTGCACTAATAATGAGGCTGAAGGATAGAGATGCTGGTTGTGGCCTCCTCAGAGTTAAATTGAAGATGAACTTTGGTATGTATCAATAATGCTACAGCATTGCTTGAAAGATGCAAAGAAATAAATGCCTGCCAGGGGAACCTACAATTTATAATGAATAGCTTTAAAAGTGACTTGATGTTTCAGTTCCAAAAACCCTCTTAAGAGGCCAAATTAGTTTGGACACTGTTTTCTGTCCCCTGCAGTCTCTGTAGGCAATGCACAGACACTTTGCACAGACGACATCTTATGTTGCAGAATGGATGTGGAAATGAATGGAAAAGGATACCTAAGTGAGCTAATTTTACTAACTCACTCTGTCACAGACTTCATTCACTGACTGCCTTATCTACATCCCCACAAGCACCAAGACATCAGTGCTCATGTGTCTTGCGCAGGGGCTCTTATGGATGACAGAAGGGAAAGGCAATCAAACCTTTATCAGGTTTCTGAGAATCTTTTTTTCTGGGCACTGCAAACCTGACTCTGGACAATTCTTTTATTCACTGTACAAGTCAATAGTTGTTACATGAAGGCCCTTTGCCTGAAAGTCTCACTCATTGTAGAATCCATCTAGATGCATAGTTATGGCAGTATTTTTACCTTGCTTTGGGAATTCCAGAATTGCCATATTGTCCCATCACACTGAAATAACTTTTGAGTGCTTTCTTCATAATGCAAGAGCCCCTTTAAATCTTGTGTACAGGCCTTTGGGAAAGAGTAGAAGTCCTGGAAAGAGAAATGTCATTTGAACAGTTGAAGGAAAAAATTATGGAAAAGAAGCTACTTGAAACAGATTAAATAGGTCTTATGTTAAACTTTATGCTGAGTTGTTAATTTATCTGTGTGTTGGTTAGACTCAGCTTTGGAGTGGGAAAGGTTAGGCTGCAGATCTGAGAAGTATTAAATCATTTTGGAAAACAGCATGTCTGAAAGCAGATGGTGAATATGCCTATGAATGTGAAAGGTTTCATACCTGATGTCTTGAGCTTGATCCAGATGCCAGTTCTGCCTTATCAGCTTGTGGGATTTCTGTGCTCCTAGAGGGGATGACATTTACCTGTGGCTGTACTTGGTTAATTACTGACACTTGAGCTTTCTTGTTTGCTTTAGCTGATGAGGTGTCATCCTCTATTTTGAGTGATACTATCCCGTGATACTTTGTTTCACAGTATTACACCCACAAAGAGAACAGGAGAGGGAAAAGGGAAGGTTAGCACATACAAGCAACTCTAAAGCAAAACAAAAAAATAATAATTAAAAGATAATTATAATAGAAATTGTTGCAAACGTAGAGAAAGTGATACAACAACAACAAAAAAAGATACATAGGAAAATATGAGTCATAGTGAATTTTTAAGAAAGAAATATTCTGGAAATAACAGAGTCAGAAAGAATCATAGAAATGTCTGAAAAATATTCCTAATACTCTTACTTTGAAAACCACATCAGTTCCATTTCTAAATACAGATGAAGGATGAACCTGGAAAAGGTAGAATAGCAGAATGATATGGGCATATTAGTGCATTATAGAAACAGAAAAACTATACAAGATTTACTACAAGATCTAGGTCACAGGTCATGCAGAACATATCTTGGCTTTAGTTCTTTCTCTTTCAGAATGGAAACTGATCAACTCTGAAAACAGCCATTAAAAATCACATCTTACAAGTGTGTTTATAAGCTGATTCTATTAACATTTAAGATCACAGTAGTGGAATGTTATTAAGCCATCTAGTTAAGCCAATATAGTTTAAGCAGGAAAATCAATGGGCAAGTTTTAATAACGGTTCCCTGTTCAAACTAGCAGCATTTTCAGCTTTAGTACTTCAAGACCAGATGCACAGCTTCTGTACATTTGCCTGGTTCTAGTGACTTCTTTCTTCTATCTGACCCACAACTTAGACAAGATTAGAAACTGTGTAATTGCTGAAGCTGCCTGGTGCATGTTTCTTCCCCCAACTCTGTTTTTATTCTCTTGCATACATGGATCATCAAAATTAGGATTTTTATTATTATTAATAATATTATTATTATATTTTTATTTCACATGATTTTTAAATGCGTCTCACGATTCAGAGAAAACTCAGGTAGCTCATGGTTGTTATATAGTCAGTTAGGATCACTACAAAAAGCACTAAATGAAGATGTCACATCCCAGTTAATTTACAAATCAGTCCATCACTGCATTATAGAAGTGTCTTACTATTCTGCTATTTCCAGTCACTCTCAGCCTGGTCCTTTTCTGATTCACCAAGCTGTGTTCGTGCTGTGGATCCCCTCCATTCTCTCTCATCCTTTTGGAAGGAGGCAGTGGGATCCTGTCCAAGGGAGCATTGCCAGGCCTGGGAGGTGATGAGGAGCCCGAGGAAACTGGAAACAGTGTGCCTTTCCTCCAGTAGTCATGCTTGCTTTGGCCAGAAGAATGGGAATAGCTGCACTGACCTGAAAGCATAAAAAATGGCAGATGGTCAGTTCTAACTGCATGAGCGGATAACTGGTCATGTTGACATGGGCGCATAAATAGCTTGTCATTAAAAGCTGGATGATTCTTTCACTTGGTGTAGTTGATTTGTTGTTCATTCAGTCATCCTCATTTGTGGGGTTTGCTATGACTATGACTACAACTACTACCTGTATATGTGGTTTTATGCATAATGTGTTTGTCTATCTACAGATCAGAATTTCAGCCAAGAATGTGCTGAAATTACCTGTTTTCATGCATAGATTGGGGTTTGGAGTACTGGGATTCTGATCATGGATAGCCAGGTATGTTTGACTAATGTCAGTGGTGGTATGTTTGACTAATGTCAGTGGTACTTGTCATGCCCAGATAATTTTCTCTTCAGAAATCCAGGACACTATTGTTCCTACAAACCAATTATGTGAATTAACTCCTGATTTACATCATGATATTGTAAAGAAAATAGGTCTGAAATTTTAAAAGGATTTTTTGTAAACTGAAGCCTAATTCATTGGAACACAAGTATTTAAAATACTGTTTCACTAAAGACCAGAGTTAAAAATATTCTTGTGCTTTCAGAGGACTCAGCTGCCTTGCTAGTTATTTCTAATTTTCTACAGTTACTTATTTTTTGGTGTGATTTTAGGAACACCACATTTGATGACTGAAAAACTGAGTAATAGTACAGGCACAAAAACCTGAACTGTGATGATCACTGCTGTATGCTTTAATGTTGTGGGCTGTGTTTGTTAAGCATTAGAAAACATATTGCTAAGAGCTGGGTTTAGCTGTTAGGATCTTTTTTGAGAGGAAAATAATTTTTTTTTCAGAAGTGTACAATATTAACCGTTAAACAATAACAGAGAAAAAATTCTAATGGACCTAAAAACATTATTCTCACTTTAATAAATGGGAACTGAACTCATGTTGCTATGAAAAGTAGTTTCTTTTCTTGCATCCTTCTCATTTTGTACTTACTGCTTACTCCACTCTGTTTCCTAAGAGGATGCATAGGATTGTGTAAAAGAATAAAGAGTCTGCAACTGTCAAGCCTGTGTTCCCTAAAAGAAATTAAGCATTTTGATCTGAAGGTGAGTGCTAGGAACTACTTATGGTTGAAAATACGTAGCTACTCAGCCAAGATTGTCCCACCTTCTTAAGGATGAGGATCAAAAGAGAATACCTCCTTCTGAGTCCAAAATTTTCACTACAGCTTTTGTCTGAGTGCCAAGAACAGCATTCACAGGGGGGTTCAGAACTACTTCAAAGACTTCATCATCTTCCTCTAATCCATCATAGGAAATTGCTATATTCCACGTCTTGGTTGACATTCCTAATAGAAATAAACATTTTAATTACTCTTTAAGTGCTATTTCAATTAATTGGGGTGCCAAAGGAATGTATTAATTAACATGTCTGCAGCTAGAATGGAGTAGCTGGTGTATGCTATTGTGCTCTTACCAGTTGACTGGACTTCCAAGTAACAATAAGTTCGCATTTTTTCCTGAACAAATTCAAGTTTAAGTGCACATACTGTGACAAAAAGTTGCTGCAGATGTGCAAAATGACACTACAATGCAAAGATTTAGGACTTCTATTGCAATTTCCAGAAGAAAATCGTATGCTTTTCATCTTGAAAGATCTATTCCAGGGACTGAAAATTATTTAAAATACTTGCAAATAGATCAAAGACTCTCTTAGATTGAAGTACAACTTTTTAGGCAGATTTTATACTTGGTTACAAAATTTTTGCTGGGTTGCTTGCCTTTACTGGGTAACTTCAGGCTTGCATTATGGGAATGATCCTTTCAAGATAAGGGACTAGGCTAGTTATTAACCCAAAAGGCTAAAAATCTCTTCAGGAAAAGTCAGAGACAGCAGGACAGAAACAGACCTCAACATACCCATTGCTGTCAAAACTTCTTGGGAACTATTTCTGCATCACAAAGTCAGCACTGACATCCAAAATTAATATCAAAGTTACATGTGCAACATTGTAGAAATAAATCTCTACATCCTTATGACGCTGCATAACCTCTATTTCCTTACTCCTTTCCAGTATGAATCTTCTCGCTAAGAGAAGTTGTCAGTACAGACCCATATACTTGGTTAGGGTCTTCTGCCCCTTTCCACTGCAGCTTATTATTTGTGATCTGATGTGCCTATCAGTCCAGTCAAGAGAGCAGCTGAGGGTTGTTTTTAAAGCTTTACTAAGTAATTAATAAATATCAAAAAAACTTGAATTTAGGACTAAGAAACCAATGCCTTGAACATAAGAGTTTGGAAAGTCTTTCCCAAAAGTTAAGCCTAAGAGAGAGAGACACACACACAAAAGGTCTGTGTGAGGGAACTCGGCTAGCTTAACTGAAAAAGTGGCCAAAAAAGGGGAACAGTGTGTACCTCTCCTGTCACAGTTTCTTTGTAACAATCTTGAGCCATTTTAATTCAGAGGCTAGTAAGCCTGACTGTGTAGCCCATTAGAGGAAAGAACGATGGAATTCTGGGCTGGTGCAGTCTGAAGGACTTTTAACACTTATCTGTCGGATCTTTCTTCCATCTTCTAATTTAAAACAAGCAAACAAAAATCTAATGATAGATAAAGGGTCTCAGAGAGTGGCTCATTGGTTTCAGAGGTTTCTCATGTGTTCCACTGGAAATTAGGGCAGATTTTCACCTTTCCACACAGGTTTGTGGTTTTTTTTTACTGCTGTCTGTTGGGTGTCTTCTCTTACCCACCTCTGAAAAATAACCTGCATTTGCTCATTCTATACCTTTACATAAAATCTGCCTTCTCAAAATGGACTGTAGAAGATTTACAAAGTAATCAGATTTGTGATTCAGAACTTGAAGCCACAATTTTTTCTATGGAATAGACAAGCAAAGTTGTGGTATATATGAATTCATCCATGGGATGCAGTGGGTTTTTTTCTTGAAGTCCCCAGGCTTTGGCTGAAACTGATGTATTATATTCCCCATATCTGCTTTTCAAATGCAGGTAAGCACTTAGACCAATTTTTAGTATCAAGTAGATGTCATTTATTTCAGCCTTTCACAGATGATGTGTTTTGTCTCCTCTGTAGTCACTGTGACTTTCTCCCACTGAAATCTTACTGCTTATAGTCTTGGGATAACCTCTGCTCACACAGCAGGCAGCATCCTGGGAGGCTTGTACAGACCCCATTTTATAAACTTAAATCCTGGACTCACCAAAGCTCAGACTGCTGTTACGATTACAGTGCAAGCAAGATGAAGCCCGACAATTATCAGGTTCCTTTGCACCTTTCTGGTCTTGGATACCTTGTATAACTTAAGTTGTATTCAGTTTTGTCCACATTTGGCCAGCATCCTGCATTTTGCCTATCATGCCTGAAATCTGTAAAGCATCTCATGGCTCAGCTTAGGGTGAGTCCTCTGCAGCTTAGCTGTAGGGGGATAAGGAGATGTAATTACAGCAGTTTTGATACTTTAACTATAATAAGGATACTAATTCACAAATAAAGCCCACTGCACTTCCAGAAAATTAAAAGAAATGTCTTTGATCCCACTCAGCTCCTCTAGCTACAGATAGGTAATAACTTTCACTCTCCAAAATGAGAATTTACACTTTCAAAATCAATGAATTAACTATTAAATTATTCATTGCACTGATTCATACCTGGATCAAACTGAATAAGCTTGGAGGGAGTTACTGTAAAGTCCTGTCCCAGAACAGCAGATATTTCATTCACCTGAGAAAAAAGTAGACAGTGCATGCCATGCTGTGACCAAACCACTGCGTTCTGCTGTGTGCTAAAGTTACTGTGTGCCTCTGCACAGAGTCTATAAAAGACATGCCAACCCATAATACATGTGCTCAGGCTCACAAAAAGAAGATAAAGGCCTAAAGAATAAACCTTGTGATGTGCAACTGTCATTATGTCCTCGCTCATGTTTTAAAACTCCTCATAAAAGGCTTGTTCAACTTAAAATTTTGCCTCCTCCTCTTTCAAATAGCTACTTGACAGCATCAGACAACACTGGTGTTCACCATGCCTGAAGGCTCAGCCATACCTGGCTCCTGGACAGGTACATCCTGGTGTCCTGAAAGAAAAGCAGCGGCATGGCCCCATTTGCCTCTTTAGCCTTTTGTGAGGTCTTGGAAGAAGTCTTTGCACACAAAGCTGACTGACAGGCCCCAGAGGCTTATTGGGATAGTCATGAATCCCTATGCACATAAGTTTGTGGAACACCAGTGACTACCAGAATTTTCATAGGCAGAGGACATCAGTTTCCACACTCGTTCACAATCCTAGGATCAGTTTCACTGGTCTTTTTAGCCAAGTGATAACCAGAGTAGAGTCACGGGAGTCCATGAAGTGTAGGGCAGGATGGTTCCCCAGAAAGTCAATAGCAAAATCTCACTGACTTCAGCGAAAGAAAAATCAAAACTATGTTTCCAGTTAAGGTGATCATGCTTAGAAACTGTGAGGTTTAATGTTTTTCTAGCAAGGGGATTTGGTAAAATCCTGGAATTTCCATTTTATGAGGAAAGAAAATCTGTGAAGAGTAGTTGCACAAAACCTGGTTTACAAAATTATAACATGTTGCTTTCAGACTTTCTTTTTTTTAAGTTAGACAGAGACTGTTACTGAATATATAGGGGGCTCCTGGGGCTTCTTCCTAGGCTGATGGCCATGGGCAGATAAATGGGGAAAGCTGCCATGACTGTGGAGTTGAAGATCTTATAGCACCCTGGCTTTTCCAGCCTGAGCAGGGAAATGAGAAGTCCCAAGGCCCAGGCTGCCCAAAGTCTGGGTTTTAATGTGGCAGATCCTGGAAACCTAGCTTCTGAGCACAGTGCCAGAGGAAACTGCCTGCTCTGTCACAGGAGGCAATCAGAACTGAAACACCACTCCCAAAACATTCCAGTTGTGGTTAATCAACATTTCTACTTAAAACTCAGAGAGTTAGTAATTTTTCAACCATCTGCATAGCAAGGACAATGTTCCTGTAAATCTGGTTTGAATTGCACAGCCACTTTGCTGATTACTTAAGTACCTTTTAAGTCCTAGGGAAATTTAATGGGCTGCACTGCTTACTGTCAAGTTTCCAGTTAGGAATTTGTTTTTTAGCTTTACCTTCACAGCTACAAAGGCAGGCTCTGCAGAGTGCCCAGCCCTGGTGATTTTCAGAGACACCATTCCCATGGTCTCACACACTTCATATTCAGTCTGTTGCATTTCAATCCGAGACCACTGTAGCTCCAGCCTGCAGGAGAGGAGGGAAAGCCCATAAGAAGCAAAGCCACCTATCCTGCTGCCCCCACCCCCTGCTGCCAGGTTCAGTGAGGAGCTGTTTCTCTGCTGGCTGCTGATTTAGCCAATACACATACTAAGCCTTTGTTTCCAAATCAACATATTTGTCTGATTTGGCTGATGAGAAATAAGGAGAGGCAGTTAATAGATCTTCCAGTCAGTTAATAAATCTTCCAGTCAAGCCCTAGTCCACCCCATGCCAAGTCTGAACCTTGTTTAAGATCTAGAGGGATGCTGCAGCATCTTTGTAGCAGCAAATAGGCCAAGACAAACTATCACTGTTTCTTCCTGGTTCCCTTTAACTCTGTAGTTTTACTTTACTCTCACTGTCTTGTATTTTCTCTGTAATATCTTTCTTTATTCCCACCTTCCTTCATCTATCCTTTAACTCTCCTCCTCTAGCATATAGGGCACACTCTAGGACTTTGCCCATTCACCTTACTTGAATTCTCTATGTACTTCACTCTTCAACCATAGAAGTGACTGAGTCCAGGCGTCTCATACACTGAATTTAGAATCCTCCTCAGAGGACTGCATGCTGTACAAGGTGGCAAATAAAGTTCTTGCCTTTTTAAAAGCTGTGACAAGAATTAGTGAGAGTCAGAGAGAAATGAAGGAGAGCGGAAAGAAGGAAAATGAGCTGCAATGCTTACTTACAAAACATTTGTAACTTTTGTAAAACAAACTTCTAGACCTTTCAAGGTAGGCAAACTCTAAAATCAGTGGAAGTTTCCTCCTGTCCTCCTATATCCTCTGATGCTAATTTTGTGGGAACCCATTTAGAAGCTGATTTGCTTTATTTTTGCTAAAGAGGGTGCATGTACCAGATGTAGTCCAGCAGCATTCAGATAAAAGCTGGGATTAAGTTTTAATAATATCAAACTTGTATGTTGCACCAGTGACAATTAGGTGATAAATTCTAAAAAAACAAACCATCAGAAAACCCCACAAACAAGAAGCCACACTTTCCCATGAGGAGTGCCAGCGTTTTAATGGTGGTTTTAATATCAGCACATCTGTGATCCTGCACAGTGCAGCTGGGAAAAGCCGGGGCTGGCTGTGTTCTATGTGTTTGTGTATGGGGACATCTCTTGGCACAGCGCATAACTGCCAGAACGCTCTCCCCGGCTCGGCTCGGCTCAATCTAGAGTGCAGGGTAGCGCTTTGCAGAGGAGCCTGGCCCTTGAAGCCAGCTCTCTGCTGCTTTTCTCACCATGAGTCCTGCTTTGTGAATAGTCGCTTTAGCCCAGGAAGCCCAGAATCATAGAATCATAGGATAGTATGAGCTGGAAGGGACCTTCAAATGTCATCTAGTCCAATCCCCTATCTTTGAGTAGATGAGGTTGCAGAGAAGCGCAATAGCATTTGTTATTTTTCCCAGTTACTTGTGATTAAATAAAGTGGTTGAACATTCAGGCCTACTCTCAGAAATAAAGAGAAACATTGTCTTTGCTGTAGAGCTACTCTCACTTTGACCTTAATCATCAAAGCACAGTTCAGATGACACCCCAGTCTCTAATTTTTGTTCAAGTGGTTTATTATATATCTCATGTAAGTTTTGGCAGTGGATGTGTGCCCTCCACCTTCTTTCAGTGCTCTTTTGCAGAAGTATTGTCTATCTTAGCTTTTGCTGCTTGAGTGCATCCCCTCCATTGTGATCTCAAGCTTGTGAAAAAGTGCTGCTGTCAGCGCAGGGCAAGAGTGACCTCCAGCTGCAGGACCATGTACATGAAACAACAGTCCTGTTCTTCAGCACCCAGTGTCTCCCATCTCCAAAAGCCCAGCTGCCACTTGCAGTAAACTCCATTATGTTTTCCTATGAGGCCCCACAGGCTCTTGAGTACTGTGCCCCAGTCTAACCTGGAGCTAGCTCTTTGTATTTCACCTCCCTTAGGGAAGAAGCCTTTATACTCTTCAACAAAATGGCAGCTTGATTCAAAGCTATGTTCACACCTGCGTGGCTTCAAGCCTGGCCTGTGTTCATTTGCTGTGGGGAAAGCACACCACCAGTGATTGGTCAGAGTTACCTTTGGGGCACTGCTGAGTTTCCACTGGCATCTGTGACTTGAAACTCCAAGTTGTCTGCATGCACTTCCCACAATGGATTGATGACATAAAGTATGATTTTGCTGTTTAAATCTTTCTGGCTAAACCTTTCCTGAATAAATCCACCTGGCAAAGAAGAGAAACATTCAGGTGAATCAGAAGCCTGTTAGTAAGAACCTCCTAGCTCATATAGGCTGCTTTCAAGTTTTTGTTGAGCACTTAGAAAATTTGGACTTGCAGAAATGTGGTTTTATAGCCAAACAGCAACATGCCAGCTTGTTATAAGCCCCTGCCAATTTCTTTCCATGTGAAGTATTTATGAAATGGCCAAGTTCAATATTCTTTTTTTTTTTCTCTTAACACAAACAAAAAGAAGTTTCTCAGAGGCAGCTAGTAACAATCATCTCAAACTCTCTGTGCATTCATGATGAATGCGACGCTCAAGTTCTAGTGTAAAATCTTTCTTATTACATTCGAACCTTGCCCAAAATTTGATAAGAAATTTTGATTTCCTCTATCAAGCAAATATGAACAGGGTATGTTTGTTCCAAAATCCAGAGATTATAGAAGACAGCACCTGTTGTTATGTTTTCCAGGTAGCCATAACGAGGACCTCGTAAAATCTTGAAAATTATTTTGTCATCCTCTGTATTGGGGTCGGATGCCTTCAGGGACCTCGCAGTAATATAGATCCCATAATTGCCATTCTTCAGCAGTTTCACATCAGAACAGCAATGGAGATGAATAATTTTTGGTGCCATTTTGTCCAAAGGATCCACCTAAATCAAAGTTAGACAAATGGATATTCATTTTGCAGCATCAGAATATTTTCTGTAACACTTTCGTTAAAAGCACTGTAGCCTGCTTAGGGTAGCAATAGCCACCTTGACTTGCAGTCTGCTCCAAGAGTCTGATCCCCACTAAAGTACTACTTCCCATGAGAAGTTTCCAGGCCCACATTGCCTGGTCACTTGATGCATGCAGTGGGGTACAGCATGCAGTGGGATACAGCATACACTGGAGAGGGCAATACAAATTCTGTGTACCTCTACCCTGATGTCCCACACTCCTCATAGTCCTTCTCCTTTTTCATGTAATTTTTTTCATAGCAAAGCAAAGGTTTCTCACCAATATTTTACAATAACAAGCTAGGAAACCTAATGATTATGATAACCATAGTCATAGACATGCCTAATATGTCTCCTAAAATCTGTTCCACCTTTCACAACTTCTGATGAATCTTCTAGTGCTCTGCAATAGTCATTGCTGGTTTTGTACCTAATCTTCTGCCCATACAGCATCCTTGCTCATCATATAACTTCAGACTTTGTAATGAGGAAAAGTTAAGAACGTTTTAGTATCAGTGTTTTGAAAACTGCAAAATTTTGACAGACAGTGCAACCAGGCCTGCTTTTCATACTGAAACATGCCAGATAGATACATACAAGAAGTTATAGCAGAAGCATCTAAGCCTATGACACTGTGGGAAGAACTTGAAAATAAAGAAAACTGGAAGTGAACAGAAATAGCCTAGTGAGGGAAGAAAGAATCAGAGCAGGCAAAGACTCCTAGAAGGAAGACAGGCTGTCTAGCTGTGGGAGCAAAGTGTCTATAATTCAAGTTTCCTGTGACATGAAGATCAACAGTCATGCTAGTGTCCTTCACATGCAAATCAGTGAGTCAGGTACCAAGTGGGTAAGCAGAGCAGAAGGAAGTTCATTCCTCCCAACAGCTGGGCTCAGCTTTAGGGTTGAGATTTCTGTGTAAACTGTTTTAGCAAATATAAGTACATACTTGCTTATACTTACATAAGCAAGATGTCTTTTTTTTTTTCTTTTAAATACAGTCTGTGGTTTTTAACTGTATAAAATTCTTTGCCTGAGTTGCGTGCAAGTAGTAAATTACTTTTAATTACATTGTGGCAAAGTAGTTAAGCAAACATTTTAGCTGACAAACACCTCAGTTAAATCATAAACTGCAGCAAGTACCAGTTCTCGTCAAAATTACTGTATTTTCCACCTTACTATGCTATATATCTCTTTCAAGTAAGCTTGTAGTCACACTTGCCTGAATGGTGAATGCCACTGGCTCGCTCTGCACCCTTCCCTTCACGATGAATCCTTGATTTGTCCTATCTGTTGCCACAAATGTAAATCTGTCAATCTGGGAATCCCCACCTTGGTGCTTATATGCAACATCCCTGTTGTCCACATTTTGCTGGGTGAAATTGTACTGCAGTAGCACAACCCCTCGGTAATAGAGATGACCGTATTGGGGGAGCTGAGCCAAGAGGAAAGTAAGGTTTTCTTTGGCAGTGTCTGGGTCTGAAAGCTGCAGGAGGTCAGGAGAAAGGGGCGCCATAGTGCCTTCCACTAATCTTAACCCCATGTTCCTAGACAGTGTGGGCAAAACGTGGTCGACTGTCTCCAAGGAGATCATGAATGTCCCGTGCTTAGTCCTCAGTCCATTGCTGATGATGAATCTGGCAAAGAGAGGTAAGGTAGACTTCAGCATATGTTCTTGATTCACCATATACTGAAATGAAATGACAATACAAACCTTTACTACAGGACTTGCCTGTGTTGATACTGCAAAAGTAGTAGAGCTGATTTGAGCTCAAAGCCAGGCTGCGGGTGAGGTGGGTGTATGACTTAAAACCATGAAAGCAGATGGCTAGGTATATGTCAAGAGTTGCAATTGCATCTGTAGGAATCTGAGTAGATGCCAGAAGAATGGCTTTGAGGATGTACTCATCAGTCTAGCAGTCATAACAGAGCTGATCTGATCTGCTATCTTAGGTACAGATGTAGCAGATCTAAAAAGGCAGGCTGGCTGGGGGCTTAGTACACCCTTCTGGCATACATACACCTTATGAAGTTGATCTTGTATGAGACACTATCACAAACACTTGTTTCAGGCACTATGAGGGCCAGCCTAACCAGCTGCTTTCCACATAGCATGCTTGTACCATAGAATCATAGAATAGTTAGGGTTGGAAAGGACCTTAAGATAGTCTAGTTCCAACCCCCCCGCCATGGGCAGGGACACCTCCCACTAAACCATGCCACCCAAGGCTTTGTCCAGCCTGGCCTTGAACACTACCAGGGATGGAGCATTCACAACTTCCTTGGGTAACCCATTCCAGTGCCTCACCACCTTCACAGTAAAGAATTTCTTCCTTATATCCAATCTAAACTTCCCCTGTTTAAGTTTGAACCCATTACCCCTTGTCCTA
>WYDI02040096.1:4754-16312 GCA_009867235.2 Psittacus erithacus
CTGAAAGTTAGAAACACAGTGCTGCACCAGCCACTAAGAAGGAGAAAAATGACTGCTACTGCTGAACCCAGGACAGATACCTAGCCCAACTTGAGCAGCAATCAGTCCCTTCCAAGTAACTGCCCCCAGTTTATATACTGAGCATGATGTGCTGTGGTATGGAATACCCCTTTGGCTAGTTTGGGTCAGGTGTCCTGTTTCTGCTCCCTCCCAGGTTCTTGCGCCTCTCCTCACTGTCAGAGTATGGGAGACTGAAATGTCCTTGATCAGGTAAGAGCTACTTAGCAACAACTAAAACACAGGTGTGTTATCAGCATTGCTCTCAGACTTAAGTCAATACACAGCACTGTACCAGCTACTAGGAAGAAGGAAAATAATTGTGACAGCTGAAACCAGGATGATAGTTAAGCTCCATCTTTTCACTTTGCAGAATTTGAAGACAGAGAAAGAAAGCAGAAAGAATAATGGAAAAACTTTGTACAATGTCTGGTTTTGAGACTCACCATATACTATTTTATATTTTACTTTTATTTGGGATCCAGTATTTTTAATGGTTATCCTTCCTACTGCAGAATAAACAATAACATTTTCTCCAACTTTCACTCATTTTCCTTTCTATTCTTCATACTCCTGAAGTATTTAGTATGATCCTCCTTTTAACTCCTGATTCTGTTTATCATTCACTTCCACCAGTATAGTTCCCTCTCTTCCTGTGAACGCTTTGCAGATAAATATTCAATACTCCCTGAAAATTACAGGTGCCTTCTGCAATACTTGCACTCAGTGCAGCACTACCTAGTGTCTGCATGTCTTCTCTGTCTCTCCTAACTTTATAATAATGCAGCATGGTGAGATGCTAGACTTCAGGCACCATCAGTACAATGTTGGTATGAGCAGAGTTGCGAGCTCATGACTTACAGGACAGCATTTCCTTGTAAGATCAAGATCCAGAAGATTAACTCTACCAAGAAACAGGCTGCGAGATTATGTCTAGCAGATGCAGGACACTTGACACATGATAGACACAAGCTGACAACCTCAGACTATGGAAGATCCTGCAGTATTTAGGCTCAGTGGAGCAAATCAAGGACAGAGAGGTTAATCCTTGTCTGCGGTACAGTACTGAGTGTCATGTCTGCTCAGTGTAACCTAATAACGATAATACGTTTTATTTACAGTTTCACCTGACCCAGGCTCATGTTAATTTCTTTTATTGTGTCTGAACATTAGGGATGAAATCTTAAGGGTTTTTGTACATCTCCAAAATAATTTTTCTTGTCAGAATACCATATTTTTTTCTTCAGTTAATTTGCTTTCTTCCTTCCCTTTGCTATGAGAAGCATTAATCTGGATTTATTTTAATCAAACTCTGTTTGCCATCTGTTATTCTTAGTATTTAAAAGAAAATACTTTGAGTGTTCCTCCTGATTCACTGCACCTAGAAAGTAAATTCTATTTGTAAACACATGGGGGGAAAAACCAACCACCAAGCCAAAAGAATCCCTTATTGCTGTCACAGACATTTACTGTAAAATAAAAACAATGGTAATACTAATGAACCCCCAAATACCTCAACATTTCTTTTCTCTGGGTCTCCTTCTACAGATTCAGATTTTTTTTTTCAAAACATTGTGCTTTCAGGTGTTTCTTGACTTTCTTTAACTGGTGTTTAGACCACCTTTTATTTTTTTTCTTATTAAAGAAAAGACACTTTGTTTATCCTGCTGTCAGTCAGGAGGAGCACCACACAACTGAGTAGTGGAGGGTTTACACAACAGAATACATTTCAGAAAGCACAGGGAGAAATGGCATTCGAGGAGATACCTTATAGAGCAGAGCTAATTTTTTTTTTTTTTTACTTTGATATTTTGTTCTTCTCTATTTTGCAAGTTACAGTAGTTAAATTTTTTGACATATTTTCTGAGCTGATTGTGCGTCTCCTGCTCTTCCATAAACATTTATTTTACATTTAACTGGGCAACTAAAAATTTTCCATGATTTTCATGATGTCACATTAATCTTTAATCTCCTCTTATCATCCACACTGTGGATTGCAGAGGAACATGAAGTGCGGTACAGCTGATGTTGAAATAACTTTCATCAGTGTACTTAGGCTACATAACTTCCTCTAGAATATATCCATTCTCATTCTTTCTGAAACTACTTTTTATCATTCTTGTAAGTTTTGCTTCCACACCATCATGCCTTTTCATAGTTTTTGCTCCATATCTAAAAAAAAAACAAAAACAAACTTTTTTTGGACTTCTCTACCTCCCAGACCATTTTTTAATGTGTTAAGATCTTTCCTCCCAGGGAAAAGAGCTTGCAACATACAGTGGGATGTGTGTGTCTGTTTTTATTTTTCTGTCATCAGATCACGCTGTTATACACTATAGTTAGTAGCATAAGCATTTGCTCTTTTCCCCCACTTCTGAGTACTCTCTCAAAGCCTCAAAGATCATTAAATGTATTGAATTTGTGTTTATCCCATAGTGTTATCTACAGCAGCTTTCATAATGGTAAAGCAGTACCATTTTGTAGGCAAAGACTATCTTTTCACATCATTTCCATGGGAAGTTCAAAGAGAATAAATAATTTATTATATTCAAGACTGGGCAAAATGTTCATTAAATATATATAGAGACCTAGATTTTAACTGGAGATGACTTCGGCAATGAGCTTGAGGTGTGCCAGTTACAAATATCTAACTTGGTTTGCACCCTTATACAGTTTTTGTGGTTTTTTTTCTTTTTCAGATTAAAACCTAAATAACCCCATTACTAAGCTTCATTCCTTTGATATTGAAGGAATTTGAAACATTAAGCCTCTTTTTAAAAAAGTAACTTTAATGCAGCAATATAAAATCTAAAGTGATATGCCAGAGTAATTTGCTGCAACTAGAAATGTATCAGATCATTAGACAGTGATCCAACTGTTCTTGTATTTGAAGCTGTTTACTCTAAAACCTGAACTCAATGTCTTGATCTCTATTTCTTATTTAAAAGCACAACTTTTCCATAAAGCAAAGGAGCAGTAAAGGAGAAAATCTGCTGTGGTGTGTACATGCCACCAGTCTACATGAACTCTTCTGCTTAGTAATTGTGTTTACAGGTCATCAGTTCAGATATTTGAAAATTATCTGGAGTGTAAGTACTCCAAAGAATGGCTTATTAGGGTGAAGAATTTGCAGGAAGGGTAGGAGAAAACTAGTTATTGATATTGAGTAAATAGTGACAGAGAATGAATTGGGCAGTGGTAATGAGACTGCAGTCACATCATCTGCTTTAAAACCTGTCATGATTGTGAACAGTATTAAATGTCTCTCTCACTCTTAGGACTGAAAGAACAGGAAAAGGGAACTGTTTATCTATGACACTTGCTGTGGTATCAGCAAAAATATGGGGTCCTCTTAAGCAACAGAAACCTTGAAGTGGCTTTGAACAGTATTTCAGGAAAAAAAAAAAAAAAAAGAAAAAAAAAAAAGAGCAAGGGAACAATTCCAAGACCCCTTCAATTACAATATTTTCTTTATACCCCCTCTGTGGAGAGTTTCTGAGAAACATTATCTCTTTGAGAGTTGCTTTAAACTTAGTGAGGCCTAAAATATTTTATCCATACACACAGAGAAAAAATTTAGTCTTCTCATTGTCTTTCACACACAAATACAACAAATAATTGCATAGTATTTATCACTGTTACTATCATAAGCTTATAGGTAATATGGTCCATACACTGACAGATGAGGAGTAGACAGCTTTGCATGGGGGAGCAGGGAATAACAAATCCAATCTCAACAGCCAGTGGAAGGAGCTGAAGGTCAGACTCAGCAAAGAGGTGCAGGAGTGACAGCTGTGGGAAGCCATAGGAGTGGCAGGTTATGAGATGTGGTTCAAGACACTGTTGTCACAGTCCTTGCCAAATTGAGTAAGACAAACCAGTAGAGAGGCAAGATGAGCAAAACTGAGTAGCTGATTAGTGCTGGGAGGCTGATATCAAAGTAAGTTGCATTTACATTTCAAAAATGTTGTTACCACCCTCTTTTGCCTAATTTCACTGGAAACCTGTATCTGAAGACTTGCCTAGAAATGTCACTAGATTCTAAATGCAGATGTTACCTTCTCACTAGTTCAGTATCATCATGATACAACATGATACATGATATATCACATCTTTGTTAACAGTTTCAGCTCATGAACAGCACATATATAGGAGCACTCTATTTTTCTGAACTTAACATCTGTCCTACTTTTATGGATGTGGCCAAAAATTACCTAAAAATATTTAAAAATGTGAATTCTTTCTTTTACTGACTTTTAAATATATATTCCTTCACTTCCATCAAAGGCTAGTAAATAATGAAATTCTCTTTTAAAATAGTCTAGACTTTTGTATTTACAAAGCATTTGTAACTTTTGCAAAATAAACTTTTAAAATTACTTATTTAAAAGTATCTTTAAACTGTAATAGCTATTTCATTTATTAGTATTATCATAACAGCTGAATTAATATACTAGTAATCAATTGTGAAAATATTTTTATACTGAACAGAATCCAACACACTGAGTTTCTCAGAGATTTCTGTTACAGCACTGGGGCGTAAGTATTAATGTGAATTTAGCAGGCTTCTAAATATAAAGGTCATTATTCAGATTCTCTGACCTCAATGCCCTGCCTTATTCTCACTATTCCCGGAACAGCCCATCAGGACATCCAGTATCCTCACTTCTGTGACAAGCTGTTTTGAAACTTCAAATTTTCAAGTTTTTTGAAACTGAAGTGAAATAACTCTGCCTTACACTCAGAAAATGTCAAAATTAAATACGTGGAATGGACTATTTGGGGCTCAACAGGATAGCTATTTATGCTGAAATTTATTTAATGCAAAGATTTCCACTCAATTCAATGATTTAAGAAATTATCAGTGCAACCCTAGTCAAACTGAAATAACCAACATCTTCCATAAAGCATTCTCTTTTGTTAGTCTTTCACTTAATGGTTGAATGCCTCAAAGTTCTGATAAAAATAAATTAATTTTTTTTTTCTGATTTGAAGAGATACTTGAAGGAAATCTGCTTTGACATCTCTTTTTATGGTTTCTGATAAAATCTCTTAGGTAGGCTCCTGTCTGAAGAAACACAAACAGGGTTTCTTATTTCCATCTCAAGTAAGAACTGTTCTATAACATAAATATCTTATAAATATAAAAGATTTCCACACCATCATTCTTCAAACAGTAGGATCACATTAAAATCAAGTAGTATTTTTACAAGATGTGTCTTGTTTTTTGAAAGGCTCTCAATTGTTGCTCTGCAGGGGGAAAAATGTTCTTTGAATTTACAACATACTCCTCTGAGCATACCTGTATCTTACTATTAAATGAATATGTTACATATTTTAAGTAAAGATTGAATTACGGTAACCATTGTTTATACACTTGTTTCTCTCTCCCAAAAATATAGCGTAATGTTAGGAAAAAGTTCAGGCAGTGTAGAAATTATACACAGGGACTGTGCAAGCACACCGAATGTAATGAGCACCATTTTAGACTGCAAGGTGTTACCCTTCCTAATACTTAGCTTGTATGCAGCTAACAAGCTTAGCAACAAAACTGTTGTTGATTTCAGATTCATTTTACATTCATATTTCATGGGTTTATGCTATGCAAGCTGAGGTTAAGTTAAACATAGCAGATAGACCTATCAAACATGTTTTTACAGTGCCTTCCCTCCTGCTGCTTCCATTTCATGCTACCCCCACAATCACAATGGTGTGTTGCAACTTACAGGCGATGGCTATCTTAATTAGAAGGTTAAGATACAACCCAAGACATAATGTTTTTCTCTTCAGTGATAAAAAAGGGTCCTAATCACCATTATAGAGCGCTTGGGATTATTGAAATTTGCATGCTGATGAGAACTAGATCGTTAGTTTTTACATGAGACAGAAAAATTAATGTTTTTCACTCCAACAATAGCAGCAGCTATGATCTATATTGATGTGAAACCAATTATCTCCCAAATATTCATTCCTCTCCATGTGTAATCTAAGACACAAGATGCCACAAAGAATAAAAGGACTCAGCACTAATTTCTTCCTTGGCCTCTTGCTGGGCATGTAATAAGGCTTTGTTGCAAGATATCAAGAATATAGTTTTGCCTGTTTTTCTCATGCAAAACAGCATGAGAGTCATACAGTGAATTACATTTCAGCACCAAAACAAATAAAGGATCCTGGTTAAATTGGAAATCTTTGATAACAGAATACTAAATTACAGATTTCTATTTCTTCTAAATATTCCTCCATGCACTAATGTATGCTATTGTTTCAGTCAGCGGGAATTTTGAGTGTGTCTGAGGCTGGTAAGGTATGTCAACACTGAAAATGTCAGCAGCTGAATTCATTATTGACTCATTATGTATATTTCAATAACTTAAGAAACTAGCAGTACCTCATTAGCATGTATTATACTCAAGGTCAGCTGATGCAAATAATCAGCTCATGTGAGACATTTTATTAAATAACATCTAATACTCATTCTTGTTACACAAATTTTAGTTATTAGGGCTGACCAAAGGTCTTAAAGGTGTACTAATAGATTGCTTAAAATAGTAGCAATAAAAATCCATTATGCTTGAATACAAAATTATAAATGCATTGTGCAATTCACTACATTAAGCAGAGCAACATTACTGTGGTTGTTTACAAAAAAGTGAATGCAAACAAAATAGTTTATTTTCATGTTTTACAGGCACATATGAAATGCCATTGTGATACTGTCACTTGCCACTGAATTTTAACTCTGCGGAAAAATAAATGTTACTTGCTATCCTTTATTTTCAGGTTTAAATAAAAGAACCATTAATAGTTGCATTAATTAATTAACTGATCTTATTTCTTTTATAATTTCAAGAAGATGTAAGTTTTACTAGTTACATTTGAATCTTGCTGTTTTCAAATCAGATTTTAAGTTACTGTAAACCCTTTTCTTAAGTCATACAAACAAAGAATAAGAAGATGTTTAATCACATACATACCTGTAATAAAATTTAGCGTCTTATCACTGTACAGCCCAATGTATTAATTCACATTTTTTTTATTTTTTTTAATGTAAATCTGGTCAAAGTACTGGTTAATACAGAATATTTATCAGGTTTTGCAGCTTCATGTTCTTCTAATTATACTCAAGAACTCAAGATAAGCCCTTTATCAGTTAGCAAACAAAATTACCATGCCTAATGTAAGAAAGGGAGCAATATATAGAGTTTGTTGGGGAGAAAAGCTTATGTTTATATCTTCCCACAGCTTCTTTCAGAATAGCTTGCATGCTGACTGCCTTTTGACTACTAGACTTAGGATGAAAAGAAAGTTTTGATACTATTTGAAAAGAGGGACAGAGTGAATCGTTTTAGCTAGAAGTGAATCCAGACACACAAGGAAGAAAAAAAGAAACAAAACAAAAAACCAAGCTGCTGAATACCTAGTTCAAAACTTCCCAGCTTAGAATCCAGCACCTTTCTCTCTTCTGCAGAGGTAATGATGATGATTCCACCTGCCCAGGCAGTCACTTTCAGACAATGTTTCCTGTTCCATTGCATACACGAGAACACTCTACTGACAGTTCCATAATTTTGTTTATTGATTTTCCTCGAGATCCTCTGATTACATTCTCAGGATGAGAAACAAGATCACCCTGTCACAGTAATTTGTATTAAGATTTTCAGAATCTCTTTATTTCTGTCTTGTTCTTTTTCTTTTGCCCTTTCTTTCTTTCCCTCCATTAACTGAACAATTCCAAGATTTCTTTCCTGAAGATCTGCAGTATTTACCAGTGGAATGATATGTGGTTTTGCTCTGGAAAAATATAAATTTCTTGGGGGGTGCAGGGTGTTAAAAGAAAAAAAGAAAATTAAAAAAATCAACAACAGCAGCCGAAAGAAGCAGCAAAACCTTATGCGAAGTTCAGGTATTTATATTACTGTTAATCCACACCTTTCTTGTAATCAACAAAACTGTGTATAACTATGTTATAATTTAATCAGCTACTAAAATAATGTAATAACTTCCTAATCTCTTCTCTAGGTTGAAACTAATAATACCATAGACTTGATTTTGTACGGATTTTTCAGAGTATGCATGGAACAGTTCAATAATGCTTCCTTCTGTTGTGTTAAAAGTAATTGTTTAAAGACCACTGTTACTACTATAATGCTACACCTCTGTTATATCACACTAATAATTAAAAGGAATATTCTTCAGTACAAATAGGCCTGTTCCTACAACAGATGCACATCTCAGTTGAAATCTCCAGCCCTGATCAACTCTACATATAACTCCCATCACACATCAGTACTACATGATTTGGGGGTTTTGGTCACATCTTTAAAGATACATCAGCATATATGTTATATAAATTTCTTATGGGATCTATAGCTTGAAGGTCAATTGCCTATGTAAAAAAAAAAACTAAACCAAAACAAAAAAAATGTCCAGAAAAGCTCATTTCTGAAAGTGTTTAACCTCACTTGGCACTTATCTTCAGTAAATTCTCAGAATTACCAGTGTTCTTTAAGTGCTTAAACTGAGATGCTACATTACAAGACACGTAATCGCTAGAGTAAAATATATAGTTCATACTGTCTCAAGACACTGAAATGACTCAGATGTTTAACCTCCTCAGCAGTTGGAAGTACGTGGCATCTTACCACTGTCCAGACACACACTCCATGCCTGGAGTATTTCATTCAGCTCCAGGGTCACCAACATAAGGACATGAACCTGTTGGAGCAAGTTCTGAGACAGACCGCGAATATGATCAGAAAGCATTACTTCTACTAACACAGGCTGAAAGAGGCCTTCTTCAGCCTGGAGAGGGTTCTGAGAAGACCTTAAATCAACCTTCCAGTACCTAAAGGGGGCCTACAAGAAATTTGAAGGGACTTTTTACAAGGGTGTGTAGTGATAAGACACAAGGAAATGGCTTTAAACAGGAACAGAGTAGATTTATATTTGATATTAGGAAGAAATTCTTTGAGTGTGGCAAAGTCCTGGATCAGTTTGCCCTGAGAGTTGTGGCTGCCCATTCCTCTAAGCGTCCAAGGTCAGGTTGGATGGGATTTTAAGCAACCTGGTCTAGTGGGAGGTGTCCCTGCCTGTGTCTAGGAGGCTTTAACTAGAAGGTCTTTAAGACCTTTTCCAACCCAAACTATTCTATGATTCTATGCATGTGTCTCTGAGTATCTACTATGCTAGTCAGAGACACAGTAAGAAATAGAACCAAATGGAAGAACATCACTTCTTTGCCCTACTTTTCCATGATTCTTTCATTGATTTAAATGTATTTCTCATTCTTTTGCGCATTATGACACTCACTAGTCTCTTGACATCTTATTTCAAAATTGATCTTTTCTGCTCTGGTCTTTGAAACTTCGGTCCAAAAGACTAAATCATATTCAATGCTAATATTTTATTTCCTTTTTGTCATGACCATTGACACTGAATACTTTTATTCTTTGCTGCCTTCTCATATGGCACAGTTTACACTATATTATCTTTACCATGTTTTCATTAGAAAATCAGAATTTATTCTTATGATGCACAGTGTACTTGCAGTTTAGAATGTTATTTATGAACTGTAGTCAGTGTAAAAGAGGGGAGTTCAAACACATTCAAAATTTATCAAAATGAAATTTTGCAGCTTTTGAACCTATCCTCATAAAATGGTAAACTATGACTTCTTGTTTTTATTTTGTCTTGGAAACAGAAATAAAGCTTAATAAAGTACTATAATACAGAGAAGCTAAGAAATAATAATAAATTGAATTTAAATTTAGTTTTACACAATCCTGACTGGTGATTTTAGAGCTAGAACATTTACAGATTTTTCTTCACCTCTTACAGATTATCTGTATTTCTTGGAGACCTATACTAGTTTGGAAAAAAAACAAACAACAAAAAAAAAAACCCAAACCAAAACAAAAACCAAATGTGCACAATATCCACTTCCTTTTTATTTAAAACAATTGAATATTATATCCCTTTTAATCTAACATTATTCTACATTTTCAGTTAAAATTAATGAGAATGCTGCATGTTCTACCATAGTATTCTAACATACCTCTGTCCAAAAAAAAAAAATATCACTGATTCAGTTATTTAACATCCTTTCTGTAAATAACTAAAGGGCAAAAAGCAGGGAACAAAAAGGGGAGAGGGAAGGAAGGGGAAGAGGAGACAGAACCTGTTAAGGAACACCAGTTTGAGACAGATGAGGCTTGAATAATTAAGAATATCTGTGAGTGGGAAGATTGATCAAGTGAAGTGTGTTGCAGTTTCAATATCATCCTCAACTGATATTTATCATTCTTGTTGCAGTTAAGACAAGAAAAATTAAGGACAACTGAGAGAGTAGAACAAGATATTGATCAGTGCTTCATAAGATCTAAAATTTTGTACCTGAACCTGGAGTAAGTCCTTAAAAGAGCTGCGTAAAACTTGGCTTTGTTTGAACACTTGAATAAAAACTAACACAGCTGTATCAAGGCTTTCTCATGAGCGTAAAAAGTGCCTTAAAGGGACAGGCTGGACCAATGGGCTGTGGCCAATTGAGGTCAACAAGGCAAAGTGCTGCATCCTGAACTTGGGACAAAACAACCCCATGCAACGCTACAGGCTTGAGGAAGAGTTCCTGGAAAGCTGCTTATCGGAAAAGGACCTGAGGGTGCTGACTGATGGACACTGAACATGAGCCAGCTTGTGCCCAAGCAGCCAAAAAGACCAATGGCATCCTGGCCTGTGTCAGAAATAGCACAGCCAGCGGGCCAGGGCAGTGATCATCCCCCTGTACTGGGTACTGGTGAGGCTGCACCTCGAGTCCCGTGTTCAGTTCTGGGCCCCTCACTACAAAAGATACTGAGTTGCTGGAGTAGGACCAGAGAAGGGCAACAAAGCTGATGAAGGGGCTGGAGCACAAGTCTTATGAGGAACAGCTGAGGGAGCTGGGGTTGTCTAGTCTGGAGAAGAGAAGGCTCAGGGAGACTTGATTGCTCTCTACAACTGCCTGAAAGGAGCTTGTAGTGAGGTGGGTGGTCAGTCTCTTCTCCCAGGTAACAAGTGATAGGATAAGAGGCAATAACCTAAAGCTGCACCAGGGGAGGTTTAGTTTGGATATTAGGAAAAATTTCTTCGCTGAGAAGAGTGATCAGGCACTGGAGCAAGCTATTCAGGGAAGTGGTGGTGAAAAAAAGGTCTTAATACTGATTTCTTGTGGCATGATACAATGTTCCTTCTGGTGTTGTAAATGATCTATGATAAATTATGCAGATTGAAAAAGGAATGAAATTAAGCAGCAGGAAGAAACAGGAAATTATTTTAAAAAGACTTTAAATGGCAATGTATAAAATATTGCAAAAGAATTTGCAAAAGGACAGAAAAAGTGGGGAATTGTGTCCTGAGTTCAGCAGTAGCAGTCATTTTTTCTCCTTATTAGTAGCTGGTGCAGCACTGTGTTTCTAACTTTCAGTCTGGGAACAGTACTGATAATACCAATGTTTGTAGCTACT